>APFE031126587.1:0-14690 GCA_000404065.3 Pinus taeda
CACTTGTTCATGTAACATTTTTTTTTAATTAATAATTTAATTAAAAAAGCAAAAAAGACATAACTACTTTGAAGATAAATTTCAATCTTTGATTTGTGTATGCTACTAATAATATTGTATAATATTCCATAGAGATTAAATCCCACCCATCCACCTAATAATGATTGAACCTAGAGGCTCATTCTACAACCCAGTGCGAAGGTGATATGTAAGTATGTGCGTCCATCTTAAAATAAAAATAAAATATTCTCTACATAAAAAATCAATGTCGACTATAATAAAAAAATATATGATATTCATATACAACATGAGTGGGCCTAATTGTTAACAGCATATGTTTCCTCCTAATAGGTCATAGGTTCAAAAACTAGAAGGAGGTAGAGTATGTATGCCTTCTTAGTGGAAAAAATTGAGGTGAAATCTTGATTTGTTTCTGTTCAGGCTGTGATCCATAATGAATTAAGAAAAGCCTTTCCATAGAAATAACATAAGAGAAATTTTTGGCCTACTTGTTTCGAACCAACAAGTGTGGTTCATCAACAGGACAACGAAGAGGATTAAAAATAAAAATTAAACAAAATCTTTCGGTAGAAATCACATAAGAGAAATTTTTGACCGATGGTACCAACAAGCGTGGTTCATCATCGGGACTAGATGAAGAGGACTAAAAATAAAAATTAAGCAAAGTTTAAAGTCTTTCCGTAGAAATCACATAAGAGAAAATTTTTTGGACCAGATGAGAAGTAGACCATGGCAAAAAGGCTTAAATAGAGAGCAATATCATGATATTGGATTTATTAATATATTAAAAATAAATATTAATTTAACTATATATTAAACGGCTAGTTTTGAAAAAGCCCATAATGGCACTTTAAATATTATACTTTTCAAAATAATTTTAACAGGTCAACTTCATAAAATATCCTATCTATAACCTAAAATTGGATAAATAATAATATATAATAAATTTCTTCATATGATCTAATATAATTTTATCTAAAGTAATTAGAAGTAAAATAAAATATGCAAAATATTTAAATCTTATACTCTTAAAAAATATTTTAATGTCGTATCAATAAAATATTTTAATATGAATTAATATTGATGTATACTTAAAAATATATTAATAACAAAAAACTAGTTAAATATGATAAGATATGGTATTGGCCCATGGTATTGTAATAAAACTTATCTACATACCAACATAGATCCATATTAAGTATAGATTTAACATGAGACTAGAGGGATCAAATTTCTTCACATGCACACTTATTTAGAATGCAAAATACAATGTGTTAATTTTCATTGTTTAAATTGTATTTTTGAATGCCAAATAAATATTATATAGGACCAAATAAAAACTTAATTTTTTATGATATATACATAATTTTTTTTAAATTCTTATATATGTAATTGACATTAAAATATTTTACATAACTTGTACATCCACATTTCATCACCCAAATTAAAATGGCTTTTTATTATTTATACATTTTTAAGTATATGCCAAAATTAATTCCTATTAAAATATTTTATTGATAACCCACATTGAATATTTTTCTATATACCACATTAAAATATTTTATTTTAACATTTTTTTCCATATATAGATATATATGAAGTTCATATCGATATAAATTAGTTAATATAGATATTATTATAGTGGACTCGACTTTTATATTTAGAACATAATTTTTAATTTTTATTTCTATTTTAAATAGGTACTAACAGATGGACATACTTACACATATCATCGTACTACACATACCCTCATACTGGGCTATAAAATGAGCCTCTTCAATTAAAAAATCTTCATGGTTAAAAAAATATGTTTACATATTTTTTTTTAAATGTATATATGTTTTTAACTTATATAATGACTTAATTTTATAATAGTATAATAATAATCTAAAATAAAATTATAATTTAGTTATTTTTGTGATTTTTTTTAATTTTAATAATGTGAGATATATCATGAAGTAAGTGTTTTGATGTCTACTTATTTTTATCAACCATTTAATTTAGATAACTACACTAATAATATGAGTGTTTTGTTGTACATTTTTTCTATTATTTTAATTTCTTTTACTAAAATATAATTTTGGGATAATGTCTTTATATTGATATTAATAATATTTTGAAAGTATAAGTGATTTATGATGAGATAAATTCTTAAATACTGAATCTTAATAAGAATTTGTTTTTTTTAGGTAAGTGATCAAATAACCATGATAATAAATCAAAAAAATTAATGAAGTATCTCTTTTATATATATATATATGAGAGAAACATATAACAGTTTTGTATTAATAAAGAAGAGATCTTGGGCCAAAACCATTACAATAGCTGACTGCAAGTTGACCATTGATAATTTCACTGGTCCATTCATTCAAAAAACATCATAAAAAACATCATAACACCTCTCTTCTTACTTGTACTAAATACATTACAATTGAACACACGTTTAAAGGTCTTGATGATCAGACAAAACTTGCATGGAAACATAACAACGATTTAAGATGGGTGGTGACCAAAAAAGAGCTCTAAAAAATCTACCACCAGCTGCATTCATTTCCTACTGAATACATTACAATTGAACACATTTTTAAAGGTCTTGATGATCAGACAAAACTTGCATGGAAACATAACAACAATTTAAGATGGGTGGTGAGCAAAAAAGACCTCCAAAAAAATCTGCCATAAGTTGCATTCATTTCCTACTGAATACATTACAATTGAACACATGTTTAAAAAGGTCTTGATGACCAGACAAAACTTGCATGGAAACATAACAACCATCAAAACTTGCATGGAAACATAACAATGATCTAAGATGGGTGGTGACCATCAAAACTTGCATGGAAACATAACAACCATCAAAACTTATGCATTCATTTCCTACTGAATACATTACAATTGAACACATGTTTAAAGGTCTTGATGTCCAGACAAAACTTGCATGGAAACATAACAACCATCAAAACTTGCATGGAAACATAACAATGCATGGAAACATAACAATGATCTAAGATGGGTGGTGACCATCAAAACTTGCATGGAAACATAACAACCATCAAAACATCTAAAAGATCCGCCATCAACTGCATTCATTTCTTCTCCATGAGGGCGTTAAATTTTCTTCTTCACAGTCCCAAATCCAATACCACCCGAACCAAGCTGAGAAATTCTAGCAAGAATCTCCCCCTGTAACTCATTCATAGAATTTGCTTAAGAGCAAGAATCACCTCCTGTAACCCATTCATAAAATTCCCCACCTCACTGAGGTGACGCAAAAGTTTCGCTTCCATTAGAAGCTAAAATGACTGGCATTGCCTGTCATCCATATCGTCATGCCTCTTTCAGGCATCTAACAAGGCTTTAGCAACGTCTAGGATTCGGCCAAGCAGGTTTCTCTCACTTGCATAATCCATAATATTTTGGGGCTGGCCCATGTCCAAGATCATCCGTTGAGCACCACTAGAGAGCACGCCAACCTTGACCCAGTCTCCAGGAAAGAACGTAACTTCATAGACGTCTACCGAAACTTCACAGGCCATTAAATAAGACTCATCATTGAGCCACAAGCCAAACTAGTGCATATAATCCATGACTGAGCAAAAATATTCAGAAATTCGGGGAAGAGATTGATGATGGGAATTGCAGAGCAACACCATTAACCTCATTTCTCTTCTCAAGAAATATGTCGACTTATCCAAATAAAGGCCCACCTACTCCTGCCGATGGATGAGCAAATAATAGTTTCGGATCAGACCAGATGTATTTATGGGCAGCTGCCATTTGGTGCAAGGAAAGTGCCACCGATGGAGGAATTTGTGGCTGAGTGTCAGACAACCAAGCCATAGATCCCATCAACTTTAGTATTCGAGTCGAGAAAAGACTATAGTGCGATCCATGGGAATTCAATTTGATAATACATAAATTCCAAATGAAGGTACCTTTGTATACCTTGGTACTTTGGCCATGACTAAGGAATGGGGTCATATTTAGTAATTTGAAAATTTATTTAGTAATTTGAAAGTTTATTCCTATTTTCGCTTGGCCTACAGAAGATCTACTTTTTTCCAACGTATTTGGCCGTAACTAAGGAATGGGTCATATTTAGTAATTTGAAGATTTATTTGTATTTTCGGTTAGGAAAGATTTTTTTTTTTTCAACGTATCTCCTATCACATTTAGATGTCTATGCATATGGAAATATTTCATGTGCTCAAACTAAGAGATAAGTAATTATATCCTTTGAAGGATGGGAGGAATATCCATGCACTTACCATTTTCTTCCTTCATAATTTGGCGAATAACAAGCAATGAATCGCCAAAGACCAAAAGTTTTAGTATTTTTTTAGCCATTGATAGTTCTAATCCTTTCCAAAATGCTAAAAACTCAACTTGGTTGTTGGACGAAGTTCTAAGACCCTATGAAAATTTAAACACTATTTCTTCATCAAGGATGATTAGAATACCTCCCATTCCTGCCTCCCCCAATGTGATGATATTGATCAAACCAACAAAATATTTAAAATTAGGATTTCCTTATAGAAGGGTTTGCCACCCCATGGAACAAAGAACAAAATTTTTGTGGTCGAGGAGTTTTTAAAGAATGTTTGATGACTCAAAGGAATAATATAGAGAAGTTTAGTGATATGACAAAGACTTTAAATGGACAACAAATGATGGAAAAAATTTCTTCATGATTTTAAATTGCTAATAGTTATTACTAATTTATGTTAACCACAACCTCTAGTATCTTATGATTTATATGCTAAGTTAGATATGACCATCAAAAATATAGTAGATTTTATTTTTGTAGTTTCAAATGGAAATGAGCAACTAGAACATATAACCATTGTTGCTAAGAAAAATCCTCTTGGCTATCGTACACCAAATGCTCCATCATATATCAAACATATATCGGTGGCTATCATAAACATTATGTAGGGTCCCACCTTACCAACCATCAACAATATAGAGAAGTAGAGGTCACATTGAACAATAATACTGTTTTTTTTCTTAATGATATTACTAACTTAATTATCATGTAATCATGTTCCTTCATTTACTTCAATATAAGAATATAATATAAGAAGTCCGTGATAACCTTCCCTTATAACCAATTTCAAAACACATTTCCTCTCAAGTTTAAATAATATAGCATGTGCTCTTTTCATATTTATACATGAGCTCTAAGTAAGACTAGAAATAAATTCCACCATAATGTCATGTGTGAGCATTAAGCTAGATAGACATATTTGATCCCTTAGGTTATGCTAAATAAGTTCCACTTATTGACTCTTGACATCATAACCACAAAAGTATGCCACAAGAACCTAAAATATTATGTTTCTATCACAAAATCACATATAAAGGTATGAGTATTAACCTGCATGTAACAAGATAACTGAAGGAGGAATATGCCTCTCTTCATCAGAAAATCTAATAAATATGATATGTTTATGAAATGGAAAAAGGAATTAAAAAAGATACTAACCAGACAACATTTCTGAATTCACCAATTAAAAATTCTCAATCCCAATTATTAAGGAAGAAAATTTATTTGCAAAATGCATTGCTTTAATCACAAGACTTGTATAATGAATGTTGCAATAAGAGTAGCCATTATTACAAATTAAAAGGTATACTATTCTTCAAAAAGTGCCAAGTAAACCAATGAACTTACCAAAATTGGGCACATATAGTTGTTTGTTACAGTCACTAAAGCATAAGGTTGCACCCCTCAATACGTGCAACTCAGATGAAACTTATTATTCTCATTTGCATAAATGATTAAATCCTACATAATTTATCACTGTAAAATTGTTTCCAACAACAACCCCCTCATTTTTTTATGATATATATATATATGATAAAATTAACACTATCCTATTGATCAATTCACACTTCAATAACTTTATTAAATTCATTTTCACATTTATACAAAAACTTGAAGACATAGGAAGCTACATCCATTAAATAATATATTCATAAAATTTTGGTACATAAAATCTATAATCAATGATACATTTACTCTAATAATTTATGTGCATAAAAGTTACAAACATTGAGGCCTTTTGACAAACAATTTGCAATCATACAATCTATGGCCACTAAGGCATTTTTCCAAACACTTGGCAACCATCATCTCTTAAGACAGTTTTGAAAACCATTAACAACATTAATTTAAGATTCTTACTCAACCTATTTAACTCATAAAATTCATAAATTAAAACTTCAAATATTGGAATATTCTTTAAAACAACAAAAAAAACCTGGATCCCTAATGTCTCATTTACCACTTTTGCCAAATGCATGGAATGCAAAATTTCATATACAACTCTACATGAGGAAATACAACCCACAATTATGCTACTAAGAGTTTTTCATTGAATTTGCACATTTCTAAATCCACCATATGAGTTCTTGAAACATTCTACAACCCACAAGCTACTTCCTTTAACATAATTTGATAGGTTTATGACAACCACTGCTTTAATTTGACAAGCTTATGGCAACCCTGAATGCTACGACCATTAACGATTTCTCTCAAAATGCTAACAATAATATACCAAAAACTTTAATCACAAAGCATATGCCAAAACTAGAAATTACCTCAAACTTACCTCAAGCCTTTTATCTTCTAAACCATATTTTAGTTGCCATTATTTTTGCATTTTGTTTGAAGGGTTGATCCTATAATTCCTCCACATATATTTTTGGTACATGTCCATTTTATTACTTCTCTTGTAAGCTGCAAGTTAACACTTATTCATATATATGTGTGTGTGTGTGTGTGTGTGTGTGTGTGTGTGTACATTGTACATACATACATACATACATACATACATACATACATACATACATACTACACATTACATAATACATACATCATACATACATACTACATACATACATACATACATACATACATCATATATATATATATATATATATATATATATATATATATAGGCATTACCCATCAGAGATTTTGCCACACACTTTGCTAAAATACCTTGGAACCCTTTCTAGAATGCATTCAATTACCTATTTCAATTAAAACAACACAAAACCATAAGTCATGAAACTATTACCCAACCTCTTTCGCAATTCTTCATTGTAATTATTGTTAGCAATATTTGGATTTCTTCATCAATTCATTACAATACCAAGGTTAGTACAATAAACTGCACCAATAATATTTCCAACTTGAAGTATAAGCATCCATACATATATACTACTCTTAGTCTTCATTCTCACCTTAGCCAATAAACTTCTAGATAACATATGATTAAACCAAAGTTACATGCTTACAAAAATTAAAGTTTCTAAACTTTTTTATGCTAATAGTATACTAAAAGTTCAAGGAAATTAAATTTATAGCTAATATGATATTCAATTCTAGGTTTTAAAATCATGCTCCATCTCTTATTCCTTAACCAACTTATTTGAACCATCTAGTTTTCCTCCCAACCATAACCAGGAAGAACTTCTCGCCTAGAATCCCTGAGGTGTATAAGGTCATAAGGAGTACCAAAATATATAATTACAGAGATATATAAGGAAAGATGATGAAGATAATTTTCACTTCTTCTCAATACGAATAATGTTCAACTCCATTGCATAGAGCTACTTAGTAATTTAGAATAGCATTTGGCTACTCTCTAGGCCTCTCCCTCTCGCAATCTTCTTCAAATATCTCAAATTCTTGGTATCACAATGCACCTCTCCCACCCCCTCAAGTGAGAAGACATGAGGCACATATATATGATGAGCAACAAATTATTACCACAAAGGAGGAGTAATATGCATACCTTGAGGAAGAGTAACATATTCCATTTAGAGAAGTGTAACTCATGCCATTAAAGAGATGTATACATGCCTTAGTTAAGGAGAGTGTAAGATACACATTAAAGAGAGCGTAAGAGAAATATTTTATGACATGCTTTTGATTAGAGTAAGAGGAATATGCCATGTCTTTGATGAGTGTGTAAGAGAGAGTGTAATGTATCATTAAGAGAAAGAGCTATGTAGAGCCATGAGAGTCATCAAGGAGAGAGGTGTGAAGCGATTGAGGTGATGAAAGTGACTTGTAATTCTTTTTAATAATAATATCATAGTCTCATAGAGGAAAATACTAATAATAATATTGATAAAATTTATTATTAAGTCAAGATTGAAATATTAGGATTGATTAGTGATAAGTTAATTGATTTTCCTTCAACTATAATTGATTATCAATTGATGCAAGGTGATTTACTATTCTTGGAAAGTTATACTTGAGATGCTAGTCATGACTTTCAATTTTTAGAATATCACTCTAGAATTGTTAGAAATGATATTTTATTAAGGAAATTTATCCCTGATGTGCCCATGAGTCATATTTTTATTCTGGATAATAGGGATTTTGTACCCCTATTGCATGCATCTTTGTGCCTTAGTAGATTGAGGACTCTACGCCTTGATCTACTCCAAATATCCAAGATTCCACACCTTAATCGTTCTAAATATTTAGGACTCCATGCCCTAAACTTTTTATTCTAGATCCAAGGCTCCATGTATTTATATTTCATGGATTTAGGACTCCATGCCCTAATGTCCATGGATTCTCATCTACGCTGCTTTGATGTTGTGCACTTCAATTAAGGTATTGATTTTAAGCTCATACCCATCTGATGGTTCATTGGTAAGGTCTTGTTCCAAGACTAAAAATTGTGTGTGACTTCCATAGTCATTTTGGTTTTGAAGAAATTACTTTCACAGTCATTTATAATTTGAGTGTCCTTATTGGCAAATAACTAGGTCCCTTACGACATCCTTCTCAGTACAATATTAAGCATATATAATCATACAAATCAAGTATCA
Source organism: Pinus taeda (assembly GCA_000404065.3). NCBI lineage: Eukaryota > Viridiplantae > Streptophyta > Pinopsida > Pinales > Pinaceae > Pinus > Pinus taeda. The sequence goes on from APFE031126587.1 coordinate 8,878, forward strand.
TCCATAAATCATAATTAACCATATTTTCCACATAACCATGATCACATGGATCACCATCCATGTCATACACCTATGTCCAAACTAGGATAACAAAAGAGAAAACATCGATAATATGCTCTTAGCCAAAATTAGTCTTACCAAAATGAGTCTTATACACACAACCGTAGATATCATCATAAGAATGTGACAACCATGTGACCCAAACCATGTCTATAGCATACAAGAATATACATAAGTCCGATATGGAAAATATTTATAACATTACATTAGAATCACTCTCTCTAAGTGTCATGAAAGCTAACTCGCCAACAAGGGAGACTACAAATTATACTAATGGGGTCAACCATATATCAAATTTATATTAGTGTGGAGGTAATCAACATTATTCTAATGGGGTCATAAACATATATTAACATAACACTAGCGTGGGTGTCATCAAGTGTATGTCAACTTTATATAGTGCAGGGCCATCAAATATATTTCAACATTATACCAACAGGGGTCGTCAACCATATATACCATGCGATCACACAATAAAATACATACCACATATAATGCCACTAATGATCTGAAATTGGAGAACTTATCCTTCCTAAAACCAACCGTCCTCTGATGCTTTGTAAGTAAAAATGGTTCTTATGGAAAAAACAAGTTTTATGGTCCCTTCAAGGATAATGAGTTAGTTTTCATGTGAACTTTAAACAAGAAACATATCATCATTTAACTCATAAAGGAAAACGTGAAGAGATACAACACAATATTTGGTGACAGATTTCACCTCCCCGTGCTACATCTCTGGGCCTATTAACACAGCTAAACCACTCCATAGATTTTAGTGATAAAAGAGTACATGAAATGTGTTGACAAATGAGTGGCTAGTTTCCCCTTCAAGGAATGATTCTCCTATAAATAACTCTCACTCTAAAAATAATGAACACCTACAATCAACATGGAAAGGGCTCTCACATCCAGGCCTTGTACTCCATCTGAAAATGAGCATAAATGTACAAAAAATCCACGTTTAAGTACTAAAAGAGAGATTTCCTAAAAAAGACATAATGATAAAAGGCAAACATGAGATGCATATTAGAAGTTACAACTGTTGCAGATAACTTTTGAAGGCTGGAAAACCCCTACAAGGTCCTCTCCACGCTCAAAATCCTTCAAACCACTGATTGTCCTTGGAAACCATAGACTCAAACCTACAAAAATTCTTTCCATAATTACTCCAATTAGTGAAGAAAGGATTCCATTGGACTCAAAAATGTGCAAAAACCCCTATCTGGGATCTTATTGGGCTCAAAAAGTCTAATAAATCATCAAGTTATGATCTCCCAATTTTCTTCCACTATTCGTTCTCCAAATTAGCTACTCCTGCAAAGAGAGCGACATATTCGCTCTTTTATCCACTGGAGAGGTGACAGATTCGCCTGCATCCAGTGAAAATTATCACTTAGTTTAAATTCCCAATAACCCTTATGCACTAAACTAGGGCCACATGCCACACAATAAATCCAGGGGCTGGGAAACCAGTCCACCCCCACCGGCATTGGTGCCTTTTTTGTTGGGCTGGGGTCAAATGGAGGTGATTCAGGCGGGGGTCATGGCTAACTGCTTGCCCCTATCATGCTAGCCCTCAAGTTTTCCACCTTTGGTTATGCATAAACAATGTGGTTAGGGGTTGGGGATAACTACCCCCCCCCCTGCCCACCACTGGAGCCCTTTACCTTTCCGCCAGAGGTTATATACAACACCATAGGACCTGGGCTAGGGCTTATGGCCTTCCCCCTCCACCAAGCTCTCGAAGTCCTCGATGGTTGGTCTTGTGGCATATTCCATGACCAAGGGTTGGTTGCCATCGCTCCTTTGCTCTGTCTGCCTCTATTCCTGGGTCTTATGGTGCTTAACACAACTATGGGCCGGGGCTCACTTCCTGACCCTTCCTCCCAAAAGTAACATGGCATAAAATATAATAGAACTGGTTCCCTTATGGGTTAAAACCCACTGTGCATGAGAGCTAGTAAGGCTTAGACTTTGTAAGTGGAAGGCCACCTGTTCGAACCTTGCCAAGGCTACCGAGACCATAACAAAATTTTTAGCCAATGTGAAGGTGCCATGTGGTGCCTTTCGATTGTGCCACGTGGCAACCTCCCATTTTTCCACCAAACAAACTGAAACCAATTAGATTCGACAACTTGCCCTGTATGAGCTCGTCACTTGGTAGGCCTTGATTGGTATCGTACACCTAGTAGGCATGTTGACATCAGCAATATGGAATGAACAGTTAGCAGCTTGTTCAACACCTGCAATTTTTTTAGTTGTTGAGCCAAACGATTAGAACATCATAACTTTGTCATACAACATCTTATTGAGGTGATTCAAGTTTCATTAGAATTGGAACGACGAACACTACAACTTGACATTGTTTTCAGAATATTATGGGCACTTTCATTTTTGGAGCAAAATTTTGATCTCTTGATCATACCTTCCCACTAGGAACTTTTGGACTCCAAAATTTATCTTCTCCTAGAAAACAAAATGAGGAAAAAGCTCAAAACTTTCCAAATCGTAATCTTTTTTCTGTTTTAATTGGTGCCTTCAAGCTCCAATCAAGGTACTCTAACTATCCTCTACGTGAAGTCCTGACCTTCCTATCAAGAATCAAGCCATAATTCTTATCACCATGCAAGAACAAAAACATCGATGGATGGAATCTGAATATTCTCTCCCCAACTAACAACTTTATCTTGATGTTCGATTATTGAAGAAAAACTTGACTTTCCTTCTTGGAAATGAGAAGCAATTCAATGCTTTCTAAGCACTGATTCAACTTTGCTTTATTGTCCTCATATTTTTCTTTACTGTCCTCAAATTGTGCTTGTACACAAAAAATACTCTGGCTACAATAATTCATTGACACATTTGTCTTTGTCCACAAAAACATAGTCATTTCTTATACAATATTTATCAAATATTTGATTCACAATGAGATTCATCTTGAAACACTTGTATCGGTGAGTACATGACATAATTGTAGACATATTGGACGAAAAACATTGTTCATCCCAAAAAGTCCTTAAACAATTGGACTCATAAAGAAGCCAACATAAAATGACATCTGAATGAAAAACATACTTGTTGTAAATAGTGATTATTCTTGTTTCACTTTACAAAGTACCCCAAAACAGGTAATGAGAACAACAAGTATTTACAATTTAAAAAGAAAAAAACTATACAAAGAATCTACCCAATCTTTTCATCTCCTATTCTTATGGGTTCTCTTTCTGCATCTTATTTGCTTTGAATGTTGCCTTAGGAACTATGCCATTATCCTCTTTTCCACCAACTTTTACCAATAGGCATATAATGAGAATCTTTGAGATGCTAACAAAACTCACAAGCATAATTCTCCACATAGGGTCCATAACTTGTGTTTGGACCATGCCCACAAATATGTTTCACTTTGGAGGAATTATTTGTTGCTTCTAGAGTGGAACTTTCACCAACTTGTTCCTCAAGCACATGTTTCAAATGAAGATGCATATGCCTCTTAAACATCTTCAAGCAATCTCCTCAATTAAACATTCTCCATTCGAAGATACAACTTCAGCTCCTCTAGCTCTTGGAGACTTTCAAAGTTATTGACCATACCTACAACTTGGTTAGAGCTAGCTCTGATACCAATTAATATGAAATTAGAGGAGAACTTCCCCTTCCTAAAAATTGACCATCCTATGACACTTTGCAAGTAAAAATGGGTCTTATGAAAAAACAAGTTTTATGGTCTCTTCAAGGATAATGAGTTAGATTTCATGTGCAATTTAAACAAGAAACATATCATCATTTAATTCAGAAAGGTAACAATGAAGAGAGACAAAACATAATTTGCTGACGGAGTTCACCCCCCTTGGGCTACATCTTTGAGCTTCCTAACATAGCTAGACCACTCCATAGATTTCAGTGATAAAAGAGTACATGAATTGTGTTGACAAATGAGTGGCTAGTTTCACCTTCAAGGAAACATTCTCCTACAAAGAACTCTCACTCTAAAAAGTACGACCACCTACAGTCAGTCATGAAACAATAAAAAATAAAATGGCTCTCACATCAAGACCTTGTACTCTATCTAAAAATGAGCACAAATGCACAACAACTCCACATTGAAGTATTAAAAGAGAGCTTTCCTCAAAAATATATAATGAGAAAAGGAAAACATGAACTGTACCATAGAAGCCATAGTTCATGCAGATAACTTATGAAGGCTGGAAAACCCATACAAGGTCCTCTACATGCTCAAAAGCCTTCAAAAAGTACTTCAAACCACTAATTTTCCCTAGCACCCATGTTGAAAATGCAACAAGATGATGGAGCTTAGTGAAAAGAATTCACCTTCACTAAGTGTGCCCGCAAGCTATTTTTCGCACAAAGTCTATTTTTAGACTATGTCTATTTTTAGACATATGGATCATGGTATATGAGTTGCAGGATGTTATTTATGGATGATTGGTCATGTTGGTAAAAATATATGGACCTATATTTTTAGACATATGGGCGGAGTCTATTTTTAGACTACTAGTAAAAAAAAATAGAATAGTCGAATATTATTAGCTCTTAATAATATTTGGACTATAAACATTATCTTATCCTCTTGCAGCACTTCAGTTCGAGCTACGGATGTGGCACATGCAACTGCCAAAAGGAAATACACTTTTCCTATGGGTTAGTTGAGCTATTGCATGATGGACTTCAGTTAGAACTCAAGTGATTGAGTTTGGTGGAGTTGATTGAGGAGTTGATGGAGTTGTGTTCAGTTTGACTTAGTTGAACTAGTTGTATTTAGTCTAACTGACAAATACACTAGTGATGAGTGGTGTGAATTAATTATTAATTAATTCACTAATTATTAACTCATAAATCAAACTAAAGAATACATCAGTTAACTCAGTGCATGGACAGTTCAGTGGAGACAAGTGTTAGAGGTGGGTGAAAGGGTGAGACTACTATCAGTTGTGACTATAGCTGTGCATGAGATTTTCACAATCATTTATTAAGATTGCCAATGAGGATTGCGCAGTACAAGCCAAGGGAATTCGAACTTGGATCTAATCTATTCTCAACTTGGATTGTGCAGTAGAGGCAGGCAAACAATGGAGGAGATTTGAACCCGTGACTTGTTCAGATCTGAGATAGTACTAAGTACTTATGAGGAGTATTGTACTATGTATTGTTACATGTTCTCTATCATATAATATACAGATAGCTGGGGGTTTTCAGTTGTATGCTTTCCCCATTACATATTGTGTTGATATGTGCGATTGATGTTTCAATGTGCGCATGCGATTGTTTTTTTAATTCCGCAAATTGATGATCAATGGTAGAGGAGGTTATGTATCATAGAAAATTTTAGGGGCGAATGTTCGCCCTTTGGCGAAATTAAGGGGTTTTAAATTTTTAGTGGGCAAATATTTTGTATCATAGTACATTTTTACAAATCACCTCAAATAGCCCACCTTATTTTTAGGGAGAGGGTAAAAAAGGTAAATTTAGCCCTTGAAATTAGGAGTTACAACCTTCCATTCGCCCATTTTCAAGAATAGGTTTTATTTAAGTGAATCCATTCGCCCATTTTCAAGAATAGGTTTTTATTTAAGTGAATCCTATGGCCCAAATACCATATTTATAAAAGAGGTATCGTAGATTAATAAAAATATAAATAAATGAGAAGTATGGTAAATAAATAAAACATTTTTATATTAACTCCATAAGTCACCTTATATACATACAAGGGTGTAAACAAATAAAAATATAAGTAA
>APFE031126587.1:20261-34347 GCA_000404065.3 Pinus taeda
TTCACTAAGTGGGCCCGCAGGCTATTTTTGGCACAAAGTCTATTTTTAGACTACGTCTATTTTTAGACATATGGATCATGGTCTATGAGTTGCAGGATTCTATTTATGGATGATTGGTCATGTTGGTAAAAGAAGATGGACCTCTATTTTTAGACATGTGGGCGGAGTCTATTTTTAGACTACCAGTCAAAAAAAAAGAACAGTCGAATATTATTAGCTCTTAATAATATTTGGACTATAAACATTATCTTATCCTCTTGCAACACTTCAATTCGAGCTACAGATGTGGCACATGCAACTGCTAGAAGGAAATACGCTTTTCCTATGGGTTATTTGAGCTATTGCATGACGGACTTTAGTTAGAACTCAAGTGATTGAGTTTTGTGGAGTTGATTGAGGAGTTGATGGAGTTGTGTTCAGTTTGACTTAATTGAACTAGTTGTATTTAGTCTAACTGACATATACACTAGTGATGAGTGGTGTGAATTAATTATCAATTAATTCACTAATTATTAACTCATAAATCAACTAAAGAATACATCAGTTAACTCAGTGCATGGACAGTTCAGTGGAGACAAGTGTTAGAGGTGGGTGAAAGGATGAGGCTACTATCAGTTGTGACTATAGCTGTGCATGAGATTTACACAATCATTGATTGAGATTTCCAATGAGGATTGTGCAGTACAAGACAAGGGAATTCGAACTTGGATCTAATCTATTTTCAACTTGGATTACGCAGTAGAGGCAGGCAAACAGTGGAGGAGATTTGAACCCGTGACTTGTTCAGATCTGAGCTAGTTTGTGTGTAGCATGTGGAGATAGTACTGAGTACTTGTGAGGAGTATTGTACTATGTATTGTTACATGTTCTCTATCATATAATATACAGATAGTTTGGGGTTTTCAGTTGTATGCTTTCCCCATTACATACTGTGTTGATATGTGTGAGTGATGTTTCAATGTGCGCATGTGATTGCTTTTTTTAATTCCGCAAATTGATGATCAATGGTAGAGGAGGTTATGTATTATGCATGCATTCCGCAAATAGTGTATAATCAAGATAATCTTTGTGATTAAGGTTATATTATTCAAATTTCTACAACCCATAGATTCAAACCTGCAAAAATTATTTCTAAAAGTACTTCAATCAGTAAATAGAAACTTCCGCTGGATTTAGAATGTCCAAAAACCCCTATTTTGGCTCATCTTAGGCTCAAAAAGGCCAAAAACACATCAATTTATGGCTCTCCCTAGTTTCTTCTTCTATTCGTCCTCCAAATTGGCTAAACCTACAAAGAGACCAACATTTTCACCCTTTTATCCACTCGGGAGGTGACAAATTTGCTTGTATCTAGTGCAAATTGTCTCTTAGATTAAATTCCCAACAACCTTTATGCACTAAACCAGGGCCACGTGGCATGCCATAAGGCCAGGGGTTGGGCCAATGATTTTCCCCTGCTGGTCTTGGTGCCTTTTCTGTGGGGTTGAGGTCGCATGGAGGTGACATGGCCGAGGGTCGGGGCTAACCGCATGCCCCTGTCATGCTAGCCGTCAAGTTTTTTTTTCATTGTTTACACATAAAAAATGTGGTTGGGGGCTGATGCTAACCACCTGCCCTCACCACTAGAGCCCTTTACCTTTACGCCAGAGGTTATATGCAACACCATAGGACCTAGGTTAGGGATTGTAGTTCACCCCCTCTGCTAAGCTCCCAAAGTTCTCGACACTCGGTCCTATGGCCTACTCTATGACCAAGGCATGGTTCCCATCGCTCCATTGCTCCACTGACCTCTGCACTAGGGTGTTATGGTGTTTGACGTGACTAGGGGTTGGGGCTCATTGCCCAATCCTTTCTCCCAAACACACCATGGCATAAAATTTAATAGAAGTGGCGCCCTTAGGTCTTAAGACCCATCGCACAGGAGACTTGGTAAGGCCCAGACTTTTTAAGTGATAGGTCACCCATTCGAACCTTATCGACATTGTTGAGCCCATAACAAAAAATTTAGCCAATGTGGAGATGCCACGTGGCAACCTCCAGTTGGGCCAGGCAGCCTGCCATTGGGACACCAAATAAACTGCAACCAATCAAATTCGATAACCTTCCCTATACGAGACCGCCACTTGGAAAGCCTTGATTGATCCTGTATGCCTAGTAGGCATGCTGACATCAATGGTATGGACTACCCAATCAGTAGCCCAATCAACACCTGCAAATTGTTTTAGTTGTTGATCCAAATGATCAGAACATCATAACTTTTTCATATGACATCAAATTGAGGTGATTCAAGTATCATTGGAATCTGAATGAAAAACACTACAACTTGATGCTATTTTGAAAGATATTGGGCACTTTCATTTTTAGAGAAAAAAATTGATCTCCTGATCAACCAACAATAATCAATACTAGAACCTCCATCATCTAGTCCAACAATCTAACCAATCAGGCTATCGTTCATGGCTTGAAGAGCCATGTGATCACTCACCTCTTGTTTTTAGATTATTTCCATTTGTAAAAAATGTGCCATCTTTGGTCACAAGAACCTTACCCACATAAAAACCATCCTCAATAAGGTTACAACCGAGCATTACAATGTTTTCCACAACATCAATAATCCTCTAAGTAATAAGACCAGATCAATGCAAATATACTTCTACGTCCTCCATAGAAAACACAATAACAAAGCTCATCCTCCACGAACTAGTCATTATGAACCATAATGTAACCTATACATGTCCTCCACGAATTGGTCACTATGAACCATAATGAAAACCATACTCGTCCTCCGTGAACTAGTCAAGGTGAATCAAAATGAAGCTTATTCTTTGTGGACTAGTCACTGTAACCAAACATCACTGTAAACAACAAAAAATTTCCCTCCATGGACAAGTTATTGTAGTCAAACATCATTTTAGAAAAAATTAAAATTTCCCCTTTGTGAATTAGTCATTATAACCAAAATTTATTGTAAACAAAATTTTTCCTTCATGGACTAGTCATTATAGCCAAACATCACTATAAAAAAACCAAAAGAAGAAAAGCTTACCCTTTGTAGACTACTTACTGTAGCCAAACATCACTATAAACCAAACAAAGTTCGTATGTCATAGACTCAAAATCAAAACCAAAGATATGTTACTATAACGAATTCGCCATATAATTATTTTTTGTTGTTCTCTTTTATAGCCCATGTCACATGTATTTATACATGTGGCTTGGGGTTTAACTCTACATTTCAAGGATTGGGTCAACCATATGATTTTTTTGTTCAACTAATAGGATAGCTCCACATCAGCTTAGCTCTTTTCTTACTTGTGACTGAAATGACATGACCTAGTCCTTAGAGCCACAATCTTCCATTTTCTAACATCATCATGATGTCACACCAACCACATGGCACACCCTAAGTGGGCCACATGTCATCCAAAATCACGCCTAGTGGAAAACTAAAACTGCCATTCTCACCTGCCATGTGGCAACCCCTGATGGATTTTCACTATGCTAACATCAGTGAACTCAAAATCATCTCTGAATACATCCTTTCCATGTGTAATCATCTTGTTCATTTCATTGTACTGGTTAAACATCGAGCACATTTTCCTTCATTTGGTCATTAACCTGTTGAGGACATGTTGATTGATTCAACACTTGCATAGTCTTTAAATTCATTAACCAGTGCATAACTATGTGCACTCATGGTTGTTGATCTACTTGTCTATTGGTGGATCTTCTCCATGCATGCACACTATCTAACTGATTAAATTTTTGGGTTTTAACCTACAGTTTGGCCTTTCAATTTTTCATCAACTAAGACCAATTTTACACTGGCCATAACTTCTCATATGGGAGAATTTTTTCTAAGTATGATATATTGTTGGAAAGGTATCAATGAGAACTACGCAACCAATTTATCTTTAAGATATTTTGAGCATATTAACTTTATCAAAATATTAAATAACTTCAAGCACCCATATCCTCATGTAATGAGACCTTGCTTAAGGTCAAGTTATCATACTACTTCACGAAGAGTCATGTTTCTTCTTTGGTCATCAAGGATGATCTTGTTGCAACTATATGATGTTCCATTTTGACACCAATGCCATATTGTGGTCATCATTGACTACACTATGTGAAACAATCTCCCCCTTTGTCATTCATGGAAACACTCGTAGACATTGATGGTATTTGGATGTCAAATTAAAGTAAGAGATCCAAGTGGAGTGTTGCAATCTCTCCCTGCTACAAATATAAATGAAATTCTTGAAATATCTCCCTGCTACACCAATGCCTACAATATCTTCCATTTACATCAATGTATGTAATTTCTTCCCCTTTTACATCAATGGAAAATGATCATGAATATCTGTAGAAATCCCATCATGTTGATGATCCTATAAGACTACCTGTTCCTAGATGATTTTGTGCTTCTCTCATGAACCATGCTCCTTTGTTTCTAACATATAGTCCCCCCGCTGAGATTATGCTTCTACTTATTTCTTATGAATATTCTAATTCTCAACCTGAGATAATGCTCCTTTATTTATCTATAGGTATCTAATATGTGCCTATATTTTTTTACATTTGAGATATCACCATCAAAACATAGTCCACATACTTCCTTCAGATAGTGATTTCTTCTTTAGGTTTTGATTTCACAAGTAATCATATTGAAGAATATTTCTTCAAGAAATTATATCTGAGGAATCAGACCTGACCAAGCTCCTCCTTGACCTCTTCTCCATCTGCTAGCACTGGTAGGAAATATTTATCTATTGTACCATCCAGAGTTAAAAATGAAATCTTGAGCAAAGTGGCCTTCATTGTGACATATATGACATTCACCATGGGATTCAATACTTGCTGATATGGATAAGGTATTCTCTTTATTTGGTCTGCATATCTCAATCTACGTATATGATCATATCTTCTATACTAGACCATCATTTCTCCAACAATCTTGTGATTTTTTTCCAAACTATGTACATAAGAAACCATAATATAAAAAAAAAAAATGATAGCTAGGGAAAGAAGGAGATCTCAATCTTTTCAGGATGCTTCTTGGAGGATTCATGTTTCCTTGTTTTTCAATCGTTGCATGAACCATATTCATTTGTTGATTTTTGACACATGTTCCATTATTTCTTGTGGTTTCTTGGTGATGAACCATGTTCATTTTATTTCCTATATTATTTCTAATTGTGGATCCTTTCTCTTGTTTTTGATTCCTTACACATTGCTCTTTTTTGGAATTTCTTTGAGATTCATTGAAGTGAACTTGATTGTCTTGATGTACTACTTTCTTTGTATCTTCTAATGAGTTGTTTCTTGATGCTACAAAAGTCTAATCAAACTTATTTGTTTGTATTTCATTTGATGAGCATGAGGGATCATTGTTGTTGTATGCTTCACCTTCTTGATAGCGAAGACCTATCCTGATAAGTGGAGACCTCTGCATGCTAAGAATATGATCTAGAGATTCAGTTTCTTTGCTAAAATTTGAAATAAGTTGCTCCAAATTTTATCTTAAGAGGATACCCTATTCTTCCAACCTTTCACATTTTTTCTCCTTCTTACTTAGTTGTTCATATAAACATTCTTTTATTCTTTTATCTCCTTCTAATTCATCTTTGAGAGCCAAAATAATGTCTTCATTTGAATTCTTGTCTTGAAGATGTTGCATCAATTCAATTTCTCTTTTCCTAAGAATTTTGATTTCCTTCAATGCAGTTCTAAGTTCCCCTTCAAGGTCCACTTCTTCTTTGGGTTCTTCAACCTTAACTATGAATACTATCTCATTCCTTTCTTCATTGGTTGTGCTTTCATTTCTTTCATAATCAATTTGTTCCTTTGAGTAAAAGTTCTTCTTCTTTCCCAATTTCCTTTTCTTTTGATACTTAGTTTTGAATATTGATTCATTCTCACTTTCATTCATCTTAGCATAAGGACATTTAGATACATAATGACCAGTTTTTCCAAATTCAAACCCTTTAAAAGGAATCTTACCTTTAAATTTGTTGCTTTCTCTCTTGAGATTTCCAATAAATTGTTCTTCTTTGTTATCATAATTTGAGTCTTCTTGATACTTTTTCTTTTTCTCTTCGTTTGCTTCCTTGAAAGCTACTTTATTGGCTCGTAGATTGTCTTCCTTAATTCTTAACTCATATGTGGAAAGAGTTCCATGGATTTGATCTCTTGTCATTTTTTATACTTTTATTAGTTCCTCAAGAGATGAAAATTTAGGATTGAACCTTAATGGGAGTGATCTCAAAAAATTTCGAACAACATAACTGCCAGAGACATCTTCCCCAAGTTTTGTAATGGAGTTAACTATGTTTTCTATACGATGGAAATATGAAGCAATGTCTAAAACCATCTTGCATCTTCAATATTTCAAATTTTCCTCTAAGAGCTTGCAATCATATCTCTTTAAATTTCTTACCCCGTTCATATTAAGTGTCGAGCGAAACAATTGTTCCTTTAAATTAAAGAAACAAGTTCACTCTTACATTAATTGTCAATTTGGGTAGGATTTATTTTTACGAGACTATCATGCAATTTTTATGAAAGGGAAAATGATATCTATCATAATGAATCTCAAACAAAGGTAATTGCAAACTCACTCTCAACAAACATTCAAGCTATTACACACTTCAACACAATCTCAATTTTCAGAAAAGAATCACATAATTGCAGAGAAAGCCACTCTATTACACAACCAGTCATTCACGAACAACACTCCTAGAAAACTCTCAATCACTCAATCAAATTTTGAACACACGTTCAATAAAAATGCAATCATAATCCAATTTGTAACAAATAAGTAAATAATGCATTGCTACACCAATACAAGGGATTGGTTCAAGACCTATGTTGTCACACCATTCAAAAGCTCTCTGCAATTGTAAATAACTTTGACAGTAACAACAATCACATATAAAACATGGATGATAGGAATTAATACAAATAACTGCAGTATTATACTTAATCAATGATCCCTACTAAGAAGGAGGGCACTTCCTCCTTTGTAGGGGCTGGTGCACTAAATGGTACATAGACTACTTAGAGAAATATATGAAGCCACAAGCTTGATATTTGTATTAACAAAACATCAGGATTACAATGTTTGGTGCTTCCCCCTTTCTTCTAATCCTATATATCGAACTCCCTCTATATCGCTACCCCCATGGGCATAAATCTCTCTTATTTATAATTTTTGAATGAAACATGAATATTATCATGAGAATCTTTTGATTCTTATATGATCTTAAAACAAGAATACATTTTGATAATTTATACAATAGTTTGATATGGGTAAAGTTGTAACAATTCCTTCTATTGCAATAACTTTGTAGAAAATATTAACTAAGTGATATATATGATCCATGAATATCTCCCTGTGGTTGAATTGGATTTTACTTGATGCACTCCTTTATTTAGTCCATGTGACTCATAAAGGAAGGACAACATTCCTAAGGAAAATTATTCATGTATGAACAACATTTCTCAGAGTCGTGTCTGAATTTTGATGAAGAAACTTGAAGTGTAATCCTATAACAACAACTTAAATAGACCACTTAAACCTAAAACAACCTAATTTTCAATTTTATAATAAAAATATTCTAAGATAGTAGTCTTATGTAAAACTAAAAACAAAATTAGACTAGGAAGGTGACATATAGAAAACAACGTACTTAGGTGAATAATGGTTGTTACAGTGGTAAAATATGGTCATGTTGATGAAAAAAGGGAGAAAAAGGATTAGGAAAGTGAATGTAAAAAATGTAACAATTCCATGGCCCAACATCTCTCCCTAGCTTAAGAATCTGCATGTCCATGTACATACCCTCGTGATTGGTTCCTAACATGTTGAGAGTGTAGTTATGAAAAATCATAGGACTCTACAGTATCCTCGCCTCTACCCCTATAGTCTCGAGAAAGGACCAACTCCATTTCATAAAAAAAAATTATGTAAAATGATATGGGTGTTGATATTGATAGGTCAATATCCAAGCAAGAGAAAACTTAAATATGAGCCCAATCCAACTTAGGCCACTTCTCTTAATGCACTCCACATAATGAGGAACCCTAGAGAGTGCTTGCATAAATTTTTGATAACAATAGGGGTCCTTTTCCCTCAACTCCTGTTGATAAACATTCCATCTTAAATTACTCTTACACAAACTATGGATTTCATTTTTATCAAACCAAACCTCTTCCACCTCCTCAACCTCAGACACAATATCCTTTCCCTGATTCTTTGGGTTTACCTGCAGATTTCTCGTATAAATATTCATTGGGATTGTTAACCATGATTGGAACTGATCCAAATTCCTAGTTTATGCCCACCACTAATGGAACTCTTACACAATCTTGAATTCTCAATCTTTCAGCTCATTCCTTCTTAATAACGTTGATCATATCCTCATGTTGTTTTAGAAAAATTCACTTTATCTTTGGGGAAGACCTACCAGATAATGACTGATACCCAGGCAGGATGAACATGCCACCATATGAATGAGCTTCTAGTGATGTTACAAACATGGATGAGGATGAAACACTTTATGTCTCAACCATAGTGGTGGACATAAACTAGGAATTTGGATCAGTGCCAGTCATGGTTAACAATCCCAATGAAGATTTCTACGAGAAATCTGCAGGTAAACCCAAAGAATCAGGGAAAGGATATTGTGTCTGAGGTTGAGAAGGTGGAAGAGGTTCGGTTTGATAAAAATGAAATCCTTCCCAATGAATAGGGGTAGAAGGATGAGTCTCTTCTTGAGGGATCTCTTCAATACTCAAAATTCTATATGGAAGAGGTTCACTGTTAGGTCCAAGATATATTGGTTTTGCCTGAGATAAAGGAAGTGAGGAGGAAGGTTCCAAAGACTCAGTAGAGATGGTTGAGGCTCCTCAAGTTATAACCTTAGGAAACACAGTTTTTGACATAGGGAGATAATATTCAATTACCTTAGGTAACAAAGTTTCAGGGACTTCTATTTCAATTATGTTAGTGTCACCAACAGGAATGTTGTAATCTTAGCTCTGGAAATCAAAGGGATAGATGATTTTGGCTGATCAATATCGGGTGGAGGGATAGAAGTAGTTCCCAATGTTCTTGATTTTGTAGTTTGTGTTTGCCTATGTCTAAGACGATGGTTAGGAGTAGCCTTTGGATGAAGTGGAGGCTTATTTTTCATTCTGCATGAACGACAGGGAGGGGGATTTTGTTCTTCCACATTGGGAAATAAATTTTATTAACAAAAAAGAATAAAAATAAAAAGAGGTTAATCTAGGCATAAAGGATTACCAAGCAATTGTAAACTGCAATATACACCTTAGAAAACCGACTTAATGTAAGGCATCCAATCTCCCTTAACATTGTGTTTGGTGTATCATAGTATACAAGGAGGCATACTGAATTACCTATGGATGGATAGTAACCTATTGGGGACTCTCAAAATATACAAGATGATGCGTGGGAGTGTAGTCTGTAGTAGTGTTATCTAATGTGTAATCGTTTGATGAGAGCATTTCCATATACTTTACATGTGTGGAGCTCCAACAATATTCTTGAAGGTACATGGAGTACGTTCCTATACACTCACATACGTGGAACATGATTTCACCCCTTGGATGCAATGCTAGCAAACAATGATAGGTCCTACGTTTAATGATGCCAGAATATGTCCCTAGCCTAGAACTCTAAATATTTGTGTTAATGTTACAAATGATCCTTAGGTTGATTCAATAAATTTTACTATTTATCTATGATTAGATTTGAGTTTTAGGGCTCACCACGAATGTCACCTAAATATCCCAAAATGAAAATATAGCATGAGAAAATAGAAATTATTTCTCTTTCAATGAAAATATAGCTAAGGAAGGGAAGAAACAATCAATATGCAGCACACCATATGCAACAAACAAGAAGCAAGATGAAGTTTCCTTTCCGATGCAACCGTTTCCATGTTAATTCACATGCAAAATCCTAAATGCCGATGAAACATTTTTCTTTCACCACGCTTAATTTTCAAAATGGAGAAAACTAAGATGAAAATGTTCAATTACTGATTCGATTTCAGTTTTTAGAGTGAGGACTAGAACATAAATTCATCTAAGCTATCAACAATCAAAGAAAATCAGTTTTCAAGTGACCAAGTGACAAGAAAAAATAAAAATCAAAACCAATTCTTATCAAAGGAAATCAACACAAATGCAAACCAAATGGAGGCTTTAGAGAGACCATAAGGCACTGAACACTTGGGGAGGTTCATCTAGAAGTAGGTTTACCACAAAGAGGATCTAGAACCAAGGAAAAATTCATGCAAAACAGGGGCCAATGCTAGTGCAGAAGAGGCACCAATGCGTTGCAACATTGGTGCAAAGTGGTCCAGGGTGAGGAGAAATGCTCTGTCTAAGGCACAATGGGTGCATTGGTCTTGGGAAAGAGGTTTCTAGCTCAAGAATTGCAAGAAAGTTTCAATGAAATGACTTCCTAGGCTTGTTCTTGGTTGGACAGTACAACAAGGGTCTGTCAAGGAGGTAATCAAACACAATGGAAAAGGATACCACCAAGGGAATGCTTCTTTCCCATTATGGTTTCCAATTTGCTATACGATATTTACAATTGTGGACAAAAGTATCTCCCCTAGGTCGGTGGCTAAACTAGAACAACAGAGAGACAAGGAACACAATGTTTTTGCTTCAAGTAAATAGATTATGGAGTGAGGCCTACCTAGAATCAAACACACGCTTCACTCCTTCTTTACCTTTGAAGCTCCAATCCAAGCTCCAATTGCCAAAATTAGAACTTGTATAATCAGATAACACAAGACAAGAAAATACGAGATGTATGCAATATCATCTAAGTACTTCATCGAATAGATCAACATGGTATTAAAATAAGTGAAACAATATCGCATATAGGAAAATAGTGAATTCATTACATTACTATAAATGGAAGGAGATTACAACCATAAGTAGTAGTTGATCTTGTCGTAGAGCTCCTCCAAGTTGTTGACTTGTTGTTTCCTTGTCACAATATGCACCTCTAATAACCCTAAATGCATGGAATGATGACCACTCACTACAATAGCATAAGGGAAGAATTATTATCCAAAAGAAAACCCTCACCCTCATAACAAGCTAGAAATATGTAGAGAACAAAGGTAAGTTAGGATTTCTTATCCAATTACCATTCTAGGGTAATAGATCAACCTTTGATGGAAGGGTAGGATCAAAGAATAAGTGTTGAAAAGTCCAATGTAGGGATGGATAGGATCTGAATGATTTATCCAAGGTAAGTAGTTCTAACAACTTCTGGAAGCTCCTAGAAGGTGAAGCTTCTAGAATCTCAATCATTCTCCTGGATTTCTAGACCAACATAGGTGCAAAAGGGAGCAACCTGTTGGTGACCAACACAGGCCACAATGGAGCAACCTACCGGTGAACACACCCTAGTACACTTATAGGGAGCATTGGTCCTTAAATTAGGTCAGATGATGCAGTTTAGGGCTTAAAATCTTGGAAATTAAAGGTACATTTTTAGGTCTTTGTGCAAGATGGTGACAAGGGGGAATAGGATGTTGATTGATCCCATTAAGAGGCTCACTGATCAGATGTGATGAAATGGATATAACACTATGAATGCAGATATTGCCACAACATTAGATGCATCATTATCACTGCTTCCCTGATTTAACTTTTTCCTTTGTGTTTCCTTGTTCTTTTGCTTCCTTCCCATTGTCCCTGATCCCCTCTCAAGCGATCTAGATTTACTAGAGAGACCTACTCTAATACCAGTTGTTAGGAAAAATACTGAGGCGGGAGGGGGTGAATCAATATTTTTAATTCACTTAAACTTTCAATTTCATATTCATAATTCTATTCAATAATATTATTTATGAAACACACGTGCGTACATGACTATGGTGAATGTAAACTATGTATATCCAGATAACTAACCTTTCATATGTTGCATCAAATGTTTATCCTTAACCAATGAATCGTTATTTCATTATTCATTTATTATGCAGAAATCACAAGTAGTAAAGAGAAGATAAATCATTAACACACAAGAAACATATCAACACATATGAACACCAAAATTCTAGGTGGAAACCCAAAGTGGGAGAAAACAACTGTTGTCATCGCCTTTGTCTTCTTTCCTATTAAATAAAGAAAATATTCATTACATATTGTACTAAGGTAGACTCTTACCAGCATGTAGACACCCACCTACTGGAGGCTACAACCTTCACTCTTTCTCTAGCGCTCACTAGAAGGGAGCTACAACCCCCTAATCTCATTTACCAGATACTACCAGAAGGGAGCACCTACCCCTTAAACAGATTTACTAGCTACCACTAGAAGGAATCTCTGACTCCCTTACTAAAGACTACAACCCTCAACGCCCCTCGTGGACCATGTTCCTTAATATTTTAGACTGGATCTACCTATCAAACAATCATCAAACAACTTGTAGGCCACCTTTCATCATATTTTCACATTGGACCTACATCAACAATAAGCCCAAACTAAATCACAAAATATGAATCTCTGAAGCATTGTAAACTAGCTAAATCACTGTAACATCACCCAAATGAATATTGAATCAAACCAATCACTAAATCTCAACCAAGCATTGCTACTAGATCAAATTAATGCACAACCAATCCAATCAACAGATACAAACCATCCTGATCAAGACGTCTTGAAAGATAATAACAAATACAACATAACTCATCAATTGTCAACATTAAGCAACATTGTGAACCCTGACCCTATTTAACTTAGAATATATATGCGACTATGAATAAGAAGACCTAAGTATATACATGCTTATCATGTGCAACACCCACATGCAGATTTCAATGTACTAAAAATCATATCTTAGAATATATACACAACTCACTAGAAATTGATATGCATATGTACATGACTATCCAGAAGCAAACTTACGTATAGATATCAAATTATTGAAACATACCTTTCATTACAAACATACCTTTACATTATGCAACCTTCAATGTCAAAACTATATACTTATGAAAACTCATTCATATCATTGCACCACTATAACCTCAGATCTATCATTGTTAGTTACTTAAACATTTGTAACAAGCAAAATCAATTAGGCATATATATAAACATATCTTCAGATCTTTCATATATGAGTCTTCTCCTTACTTCCCAGTGCACACATGTTTCATATTAAATCACACATGAATAAACCATTCACTTGCACACATAACACCTTGATCACCATCTATTTATATAGTGTTTTCCTTATCCAATACCTCAGGTAAATCCCTTGGTCATGTTGTTAGTATTTATTAACGTGATCAAATAAACATTGTCACCTCAATTACTATGGAAAATTACCATGGAAATGACCCCTGGTATCTATATTTCCATGGTTCAGATTATGTACGTGAATTTTACTCACAGGACCTGCGTATGTACGCAACCCTTCTTCATAGGAACCACATATTCTTTTAAAACTTTACATTTGTCATCCATCTGTACCTTAACTTCCATTTCTCTATCCATATCTTCTATACCATTTGTATCAATATTCCTAATATTTGCATTAGTTCCCCAATCATTATATTATCACTATGTTGACATCAAGTACATTTTTGTTAAGTAGGTTACCATACGGACAACACATTAGCCATAATGCCAACACTAAACAATTAATACAAGATATATGTGGAAACCATTAAAGGAGAAAACCACAAAAATAATTTATATGAAATATATTATAGGCACTAGGGGTGATTTTAGGGGCGAATGTTCGCCCTTTGGCGAAATTAAGGAGTTTTAAATTTTTAGTGGGCGAATATTTTGTATCATAGTATATTTTTACAAATCACCTCAAATAGCCCACCTTATTTTAAGGGAGAGGGTAAAAAAGGTAAATTTAGCCCTTGAAATTAGGAGTTACAACCTTCCATTCGCCCATTTTCAAGAATAGGTTTTATTTAAGTGAATCCATTCGCCCATTTTCAAGAATAGGTTTTATTTAAGTGAATCCTATGGGCCAAATACCAAATACCATATTTATAAAAGAGGTATGGTAAAT
>APFE031126587.1:45914-82724 GCA_000404065.3 Pinus taeda
GCAAAAATAAGTCAAAGTATAAATAAGAAAGATTTGGTAAAAGAATTAGATAATACTGATTCACCCCCCCCCCCTCTCTCAGTATTATTGTCAACAATATCAACAAGTGAATCAAAGTCATCTACATCACCTCCATTTTGTCGAGTTGAATTTCTAGTTCGTGTCTCTCCAACCTTATCAGGATGAACACTTTCAAGTGTCTTTTTCAGCCACTTTGGGGGACCTTTCTGAGATTGTCCAGGTTGCTCCATTGATTGAGTTGGGACTAAATCAAGATTGAGTCTCCCAATTCTGTCAATCATATCACTCAAGGTATCATCCGTTGTTGGAGTTTCATGTGGGGCAGAGAGTGCTTCAGAAGAAGATTCCACAGGTTGATCTAGTATAGGAATCCCCCCTTCAAGATGTGGAATATGATTATCAAACTCTTGAAATTATTTTGCATTTGCAAATCTATCCAAGCGATCAAGTTGCCACTCAACAACATTGTAAGTTTCAGATGATTCAAGAAAGATTAAATCTCTATATACAAAAAACAATTATTTACTTCATCATAGAGATGATATGATTTGGAGGTGTTTGAATACCCCAGGGAGATACATTTACGACGTCTTGAACCAATTTTGTTTCTATGTACCTTTGGTATCAAGGCATAACATGTGGAACCAAAGACGCTGACATGCTTTACCGAAGGAATGTGCCCATACCACATTTCATAAGGAGTCTTGTTTCTAATCGCATTAGATATACATCTATTCTTTACATATACAACACATAGAACTACATCAGCCCAAAACATCAATTTTACATTTTTGAAAAACATCATGGAGCACACCATATTTAAGATTGTCCTATTCATTCTTTCAGTTACTTCATTCTGTTGGGGATTATAAGGCACAATTATTTGATGTCTGATCCCATGTTGGTGAAGATAGTGTTCAAATTCATTTGAAGTGTATTCTTTTCCATTATCAGTGCAAATAGAGCCAATATGAGATTGTGCATCATTTTCAATCCATGTATGAAAGTTCTTGAATGTTTGAAAAGCATTAGATTTGTTCTTCAATAAATAAACCCAAAACATTCTAGTGTAGTCATCATTAAATGTCATCATGTATTTATTTCCATTTGCAGAAGGAATAGGAATTGGACCACAGAAATCTGAATGAATGAGTTCGAGTTTTCTATATGCTCTGGAATGTGAATCATGAAAATACTATTTGCTATGCTTTCCTAGAATGCAAGCATCACATTGCTTAAGTTTCCTAGGAATTGTAGGCAAACTAGTAACACCATCTTTCTTCAACAAGCAAAGGTTGTCATAGTTTAAGTGTCCAAATCTAGCATGCCATAATAAACTTGATGAAATGTACCTTCTTCATAATGCGAATTGTATGAGAAATTTTGTGCACGAGTAGAGGTACCCTGTAGCTTGAGAAGCCTTTCTTATTCTACCCCCGTCATGACAAGTGAGTGGTTTGATGCTTTTCTCACCTCAAGCTTGCCATCAAACATATGAATGGATTGTCATTGCTGGTGGATGTGGATGAAGGACAACAAGTTTCTCCTCAGTTGTGTGAGATATAAAACATGATGCAGAAGCAAGTCTGGAAGACCAAGCATTTTAAACTTGATTGTACCAAGCCCCGATGGCTTGAGTTTTGATTTGTCTGCAATTTATACTGCTCCATCAAAATTGTCAATAAATTCTTCAAAAAAATATCTTTTAAAAGTCATGTGGCAAGTTGCTCCTGAATCAAGCAACCAATCATTTTTCCAAGAAGCAAGTGAAGCATTAAATAAGTCCTCATTTACTCCAATATTACAGTGTGCCACAACATATTGAGCGGATTTAGGTGCTTTAACTTTCTCTTTGTCATTAGTTTTACCTTTGGGTTGGTTTCTTTCCTGCTTAATTTTGTCCCAAGGTAACTTGCATGTGGATGAATCATGTGATCCACCTCATTTGCAGCGTATGCAGTGAAAATCTGACTTTTCTCCTTGAGAGTGTCTACCCCCCCCTGCCTCTGAAATTTCTTCCTCTTCCTCTGGAAGAGTCTTGAGCAAGATTATTCTCTCTATTTTCAAGACACACAACATCTTCAAAAGACTAAGGAGTTGTCTTCTCTCCAAAAGCTTTCACTCTTTTAGCAAATTTTTTCACAAGGGAGTCAAAGGTAATATCTTTGAGGTTTCCATTTTCTTGCAATGACTCAAGATGATTTGAGTAAGTGGGATAAAGTGCCTTGAGAAAATCTATCAGAGGAATGTCCAATTCAACATTAGTGACTTTGATATCATGCATAATAGATTTTACTTCTGACGCAAGAGCAAGAGGATCATCATTTTGTAATTTGAGGGTGAACAATTTAATCATGAGTTAAATAACTTGAATTTTAGAGTGTGAGTCATAGAGTTCCTTCAGTTTTTGTAAGGCTTTGAAAGCATGAAAATGGAAAAATATGGTGACTCACCTCTTCATTTATTGATGATGCAATCAATGCATAAGCCTCGTTGTTCTTATTTTCTCAAATGGCGAATTCCTTGTTCGAGGTAGGTTGTTCTAGCTCTTTGTCTTCGTCTCCAACACACACTCCTTTCCATAGCTCATTGAAAATGAGAGTGTGTTTGATTTTCCAAGACCACTCAGGATAGTTTTCCTTGTGGTGAGAACCACTCCCACAATAGATATCAATGAATGCATTTTAAAATCCTTGTACTGTAAAAAAATGCTTCTGCTACCAATGGATAAAGTTTGCACTTTTTGTGGTATAAAATGCAGTTCTGGTGTAAAACATTACAATATGATGTATAGAGCAGAGGTATTATATGAGGAGGGTATTATCTAGTGGAGGGTTTATTATATGTGGGAGGTGTTATTTGGGGAAAGACTTATATGGTGGAGGGCATATATGAGGGAGGCACACAGTATTTAAAAAGGAAATGCACACAATAAATTGCATATGACAGTTGGGAGGTGGTATACGGGGACAACATTAATATCATACCAAGCATTCAAGTAGTCGGCAGTGAAACTATGATACCACACAGCAAAAAATCGTGGGTTGAGTAGTTGACAGTGCATATGGTGTTGTATGTGGAGTTTGTGCCTGTGGCTGGAATTATTTTTTAATGCTGCATGTTATCAAACTCATTAACAATGATTTATAGATCAGAAGAGAGACAAAGGCTTTTGGTGCATAGAAGCACAATGTCAGGTCTCGAAACCAGCATTCAGTTCCACAATCGAATAGATGGGAAGGGCTGCGATAAACTAGTTTGGAAGTCGTAATGCTCTTTGGAGCTGTCGCCAATGGAACTCAACCAAAGGTAACCAAAAACTAGAGCTTGGAGGTTTGGAGATGCGAGCGCCTCTTCCTCTTCTTCAATGCCACGAAGTGACCAGCATATGAAGAGAAGCTTTGAACGTAGTGGAGTGGGGATATTAACGTAGTGATATGACTGTGGAGGCATTGCATAGTTGGGGTATTACTACTAAAGGCACAACGTGTTGGGATATTAATACTGACACCACAGCGTGGAGTATTACCATACTGAGTAGGAAGATAGGTGATGGGAATTTGAAGTATTACCAAAAGCATACCATTCAATAAAAATAATGTAAGGGATAGAGAGCATGGCAGCGGACAAAGAGCATGACAGACTACAAAAATGGCAGAAGGAAGTTACAAAAAAACTAATTTTGGGAGCTGGCTCTAATACCATGTCAGGCCAAGAGGTAACTCCTCAAATGAAATTGTATTATTCATTTAGGTTGTTCATTATTATATACAAGAGGGAGTGACTGTTCAGTTCATCTCCCGATGACTCTCCATTTCCTCTATTATTTATTTACACTAATTACAGTTGTTCAACCAATCCCTATGATTAGGTGTCAATAGGTGGTTACAAGGTGGTATCAGAGTGGGCTTTCATTCCCTTTGGGTGATATCTGATACCACAGGGTGGTATCAGAGCATGGTTCAAACACTTGACTAGATATACCTATGGTTAGCCCATTTAGCCCATACAACTAACTATATATGGTTATGCATGCATAGTAGGTTTGACATGCACCATGGTGGTCATTATGTAGTTTATGTCATCATGATGTTGTTGGTATTATGATGCTAATATGTTGGCTGAGATGAAGAAGGAAATGCAAATTATTAGAGCGAGGTTGCAACACTAGACCTTGGGGTAAAAGCATATCGTCATACAGGTTTGTATGTTGGGCATGTAGGTATGTTGGCTAATGGTTGTTATATGCATTATGGTTATATACATGCCTATCATTCTATTATTGTTTTGGTTACATGCATGATAGATCCTAGTTAATCAGTGCGGTCTTATGCATGCGTGTAAGATAGTCATGAATGGTAGTAACTTTTTTTTATATGCATTGTGGTCATACACATTGTTTAACCTCAAAATTACCTTCCCTTTGACATTTGTTCTCACATTTCTCTCTCATTTTCTCATAAGACTACAGATCCAATCAATGATAAATGCTAGGTTTTGTCTTAAGAAAGCATTAAAATGATTACCATATTATATGTTCATGTTCTTTCTATTTTAATAGATTTTTGCAAATTAGATACAAAACGCAACCTATTCTACAACTAACTATGGGTTCCGTAGCTACTATCATGGTTTGACAGGTTATAGGTGTCAAAAGAAGAACTGGGCAACATGGGAATTTCTAGAATCAACTCCACATGGATTCTATCCTACTCACTCAGTCCAGATCGACAGAAAAACATGCCTAAAGTCATGGTCAAAGATGGAGTCAAACATTATCTAGTAGCAGTAGGACTCTTGGTTTGCTCTTTTGTAGCTAATTAAGAGTCTAACAGTTCTATTGAGGAGTTAATTTGGATAAAGCCACCTATAACTGATCATAAGTTGAGGAGTTAATGCAGATCAAGCCACTTGTAGCTAATCAGAAGTTTAATAGTCTCATTACAATTCAAATTAAGCCACTTGTAGCATGTTTTTCTTATAAGCAATCATGATAGATTCGGATTAGCCACTTGTAACAAGATTTTCTCTTACACAATTATGTTATTATCCTATAAATATCAGTTGAATGAAACTGAGAAGTAGTTAGAAGCTAGAAGGAATTACAAGCTTTTGTTAAATACTCTATTCAAACTTCATTTTGTTGATAATACAAACTCTATTTTGTCAATGGTGGTTTAAAGTGCATCTTTAACTAGCTCGCATCCAGCCACATCAGTGGCAGAGGGCCCCTACACTGAAGGAGATTTTTCGCTTGTTGTTTTCAGTTTAATTTCTATTACTCTGTTTTCTACAAGTCTGTTTTCTCTAATTTTGTTTCATTTCGGTTTGTAGCCAATAGTGTAAGGATAAAATCACAACTGTGTAAGTCTTGTTCTTCTAAGATATTGTATGAAAAATTACTGAATGAAGAATGAAGTAATGAGAATACACAGTTGCTTAGTTTCTTACTATTTTGTTACTCATTTTCTTCGCATAAGAATTGTCAATTAGTTGTATTAATGCATGTTCTCAAAACCAATTCAAATGATGATAATTCTAACTTAAATGGTTAAATATCTAGTTCATTCAGTGATTGAGCTTTCTCAGTGCATTGTTAGTTTTACATGTTGTTATCTTTTCTTTTTTGTTTTCAGGTCATTACTTAGTTGCATCACTTGACATTCCAAAAAACCATTTCAAGGAGATTGATTCTATCATATTCCAAAATTGAATGGTTGAATGGATAAATGAATGCAATTACTGAATTACCTTCTGCATCAACATCACCTTTTGTTTTTAAGAATTAGATCCATGGATTGCGACTAAATGGTGGGACAAGGTCGATGCTCTGTTTTTCTTATTAGGTTCTAACTAGTTAAAAGGTTCTTTGTTCATTTTGTTGAAAATAGCAACAAGAAATGCTAAAAATAGAAATGCTAAAAATATCATTGCTATAAATAGCATTTCAGGTACCAGTATTTGACATAGCAACAAGGAATGAAAAAATGGAAATGCTAAAAATAGCATTTCTATAGATAGTATTTTGGGATAGATTCCAATTTTAGTTAGTCCCTAAACTAAAATTGAGAAGTAAAGTTCAAATTTGATCTTAGCAGCTGTTTGTAAAATAATTAATTAATTCATCTTGAGTTAATTGGTTGGAGAAAATCAAACATGAAGCCTATGTGAAGACATGCAATAGTTTTCCCTTTGATTGAGGAATTTATCCCTTAATTAAGGAGATCAAGATGAGTTGCACTTTGATTTGTAATTAGTTAGCTCAGTTAACTGAGTTAAGTCTAGTTAGATTAGTTCCAATAGTTTGTGGAGTTAATTGTGAGTTCAGTTAGTTAATTCATGC
Organism: Pinus taeda; assembly: GCA_000404065.3. NCBI lineage: Eukaryota > Viridiplantae > Streptophyta > Pinopsida > Pinales > Pinaceae > Pinus > Pinus taeda. The sequence continues at coordinate 52,279 of APFE031126587.1, forward strand.
ATGCATGTAACTGTTGCACTTCAGATAACTGAATATTCCCTCATAAATAACTCATTCATGTTAGTTCAGTTAGAGACCTAGTTGAGATCAGAGGAAGGGACAATGTACTATCAGTTGGAGGAATTTTCCTATATAGGAAACTCATCCATGCAGAAGGATTTATATCCTTCAGGATTGCAGAGTTACTTCTAAGTTTAGTGAGTAGTGTGAGAGGTGAATTCACACAGGTGGCAGCAATGGACCCCAGGAGAAATTGCACAAGGAAATATGAGCCTTGGAGGGTAGAGGAGAAGGTTTGTGAGAAACATTTGACTGTCTATGAGTAACAAAGGGATTGTACTGAGAGAAGGATAGCTTGTGAGCTAATGCTTTGTGTAATCTGGACATATTTCCACTTGTATGATAATATAGAGATTGGGGTTTTTAGCTGAGGCTTTCCCTAGAGTATTCTTCTATTTTCATGTGTGATTGTTTTCTCATTCTCAGTTATATGTGTTCTATTTGATCTTACTCAAAATCGATTAAGCTTCTGCAAGTTTGTTGTAGAAGTCAATCTGGTATTTTGCTTTAGTATATTGCATAATCTGTTGATCTACAATGGCAATTTCTACATGGTATCAGAGCAAAGGTTATCAATGCGAAGAACAATATACAAATAAGGGAAAAGTTCGAAGTTTCAAGTTCCTGATTATAGAATTTGAATTCTTATCACATCTCAAATTTCCCCAATGGCGTTCAATGGTTTAGGACTTGAGTATGCCCTTGATAGCACTTCGAATTATATAGCCTGGAAGGATCACATGGAAACAGTATTAGAGGAAAACGGTATAAAGGACTTCATTGATCAAGAAGTCCCCAAGCCGGCAACAGCTAATGCTACAAAATTGGCGGAATGGAAGAAATGTGTGGCTAAAGCGAGGATAATCCTTCTGGAGGAAGTTCGAGACCACATAGTCTCAAGTCTCCATGGGAAGGAGGCACCTTTTTCAATGTGGAAAACATTGAAATATCTATATCAGAACAACAGTGATCAGAGGAAGTTGGCACTAAAAGACAAGATTCAGAAAATCAAGTGTGAAAAGGGCGACACGATCTCTACATATATGAACAAGCTCACCACCTGTCGGGATGAGCTTGGAAGTGTAGGGATCACGATAGCCAATTATGACATGGTGAGTCTTGCTCTCATCAGTCTTCCTAAAATCTAGCATAGCTACCAAGACTCGGTAAATGGAAGAGAGAAACTTTTAGATTGGGAACAACTCTGGTCAGATCTGAGGTAGGAGGAGATAAGGAGAAGCACCAGAGATGGTTCTTCATCCAAGAAGGATGAAGAAAATTGTGCCTTAGTGAGTAAGGCAAAGAAAGGGAAGGAGAAGAATTCTCATCCCAAATCAAGTTCTTCCGATGGTGGGAAGAAGTTTGACAAATCGAAAGTGCGATGCTTTCATTGTCATGAGGTGGGCCATTTTACAACAAATTGTCCATTGAATAAATCCAAGATGGGATCTAAGGAAGGATATGAAGGTGAGGCACTAGCCTCACAATTCGAGTTGGATTTCACCCTCTTTGCATGCATGGTTTCATCCATGGTGGGATGTGGTTGGTTTCTCAACAGTGGAGCTTCATTCCACATGACCGGCGATAAGAGTTTGTTCAGTACCTTGGAGGAGAAAGATCTCCAGATACTCATAGTGATGGGTAATGATGAAAAGTACAGTGTCTCAGGAGTAGGCACAATTGTTTTTCAGAGGGAGCATGAAGCTCAAATTACCTTGATAGATGTGAAGTATGTGCTAGGACTGAAGAAAAACTTGGTATAGATCACGATGCTGGAAGACAAAGGCTAGATGTAGTCTTCAGTAAGGGAAAGGTTTTCCTTAGACACATCACCACGAGACAGGTGCAGCAGATCAGTTCACGAGTCAAGAACCTGTATGCTTTTGAGGTTCAAGATGCATGCAAAGGCTTGAGGAGCAAGGCAACTGATGGAGACTTGGTGGTTGAGAGGGAGAGTACATTACCTCTCAACATGCAGTGCCAGAAGAAGTCTCAGACAATTGTGGAGAAACCACAATTGGTGAAGCATCTTTAGGAGGTTGTGGAGCAGCCACAACTTTAGAAGTTGAGAGGAAACCAAGTGAGGCATCCACCCATGTAGAGACCTCCAGTAGGGGGAAAATTCGAGCCAAGTGGGCAGCGGGATCACATGCATCCATACCTCCAGGTTGGAGGTGGGGCAATGTGGAGTGACAGTCCCATGAAGGCTAGAGTAGGGGAAAGATCATTGAGGTACCCAACCTCTTTGATTAGACCTTGCTACGGGAGCCCCGATGAGGAGTAGCAGGATTGGCTGAGTGGGTACAGACAGATGCGGATGGAGTGGGAGAGAGAGCTACAGTGCAAGAACCCTAAGACAGTGCAGAGCTAGCAGGCAGCAACAATGCAAGAGGCATAGGAGTGTTGCACCAGTGCAGGATGGAGCAGAGAGGTGTGCAATGGTGTGAGATGCATGGAGTGTTACAACAACTTAGAGGTCATAGAGGGAGCACTTGTCAATGGCAGAGGAAGCTTCAACATCAGAGGATGTTTCTAGCTCAACAAGGAGGTCAATTGGGAGATTTTTTTGTTTCTGGAGTTGCTGGAGCAACAACACTTGGGAGAAGTGTTGCATGTAGAACATTCCAAAGGTTCAGGATCGGGTTTGAGTTGAATGCCTTTCTTGTTGAGAGGGAGTGTTGAAATAACAACAAGAAATGCTAAAAATAGCATTGCTATAAATAACAATTTAGATACCAGTGTTGGACATAGCAACAAGGAATGAAAAAATGGAAATGCTAAAAATAGCATTACCATAAATAGTATATTAGGATAGATTCCAATTTTAGTTAGTCCTTGAACTAAAATTGAGAAGTAAATTTCAAATTTGATCTTAGCAGTTGTTTGTAAAATAATTAATTAATTCATCTTGAGTTAATTAGTTGGAGAAAATCAATCATGAAGTCTATGTGAAGACATGCAACAATTTTCCCTTTGATTGAGGAAGTTATCCCTTAATTAAGGAGATCAGGATGAGTTGTACTTTGAGTTGTAATTAGTTAGCTCAGTTAAATGAGTTAAGTCCAGTTAGATTAGTTCCAATAGTTTGTGGAATTAATTGTGAGTTCAGTTAGTTAATGCATGCATGCATGTAATTGCTGTACTTCAGATAACTGAATATTCTCTCGTAAATAACTCATGCATGTTAGTTTAGTCAGAGACACAGTTGAGATCAGAGAAAGGGACAGTGTACTATCAGTTGGAAGATTTTTCCTATATAGGAAACTCATCCATGCAAAAGGAGTGTGAGAGGTGAATTCACATAGGTGGGAGCATTGGACCCCAGCAGAAACTGCGCAAGGAAATAGGAGGCTTGGAGGGCAGAGGAGAAGGTTTGTGAGAAGCCTTTGACTGTCTATGAGTAGTAAAGGGATTGTACTCAGAGAAGGATAGCTTGTGAGTTAATGCTTTGTGTAATCCAGACATATTTCCACTTGTATGATAATACAGAGATCGGGGTTTTTAGCTGAGGCTTTCCCCAGAGTATTATTCTGTTTTCATGTGTGATTTATTTCTCATTCTCAGTTATATGTGTTCTATTTGATCTTGCTCAAAATCAATTAAGCTTCCTCAATTTTGTTGTAGAAGTAGATCTGGTATTTTTCTTTAGTATACTGCATAATCTATTGATCTACAATGGGAATTTCTACAATTTTTAGGAGATTATACTAACTTAGGAACCTTTCCTTTCCTTTAAAATTCATTAGATCCATGTAAATCTCTCATAGATTGTATATTCTTAGACATCAAAGAACAGAAACCCCCAAAACAAACATAAAAATACAAAACAACGAAGTAAGAGAAAAGTTAACTAAGCACATATAGTGCATCACACTTCATCAGTTTACAAACCTCAGTTGATAATTCATGCGAGCAATTTAGGACACTAAATTGACTAAACATTTTGGCGTTATTTCCAGGGAAGTGTAATTAGGTAACCTTATCTCTTACATTCAAAACAAAAATGATATGCGTAGAGAAAGAGACGCTAGGGGTAGATTCATAGCTAGAGGCAGTGGTTCAATTCCTACAACACCACCTACTCCACCAAGACTAAGAAGAGATACACCTCAATATCAAGCTCATATTCCTAGCTATAGAACTCCTGAAGTTCTAAGGTCAGAAATTCAATCAAGAGGATCTGCTGCTTCATCTACTGAGGCAATCCTAGAGGAGGAAAATCTTGGATCTCCAACAGAAGGAGTAACTTTTTTCACCTCTACAAGGGAACATATTTTAGTTGAAGAATTAAGAATATCTAGTGGAGAAGAAGAAGTAGAACCTCTCTTCCACATACCATTGATAGAGGAACCAAAGGAGGAGCAATTAACCTTGCAGGTGGAATCTTATATTAACTCTGAAGCGACTATAATGGCAAAAGAAGGAGAAGATGTAGAATTATCACTATTTGGAGGAGGAGGAGGTAGAGGAAAAGGTAAAGGAAATAATGGAGAAGGTAGAGGAAATAATGGAAGAGGTAGAGGAAATAGGGAAGTTGATAATTCTTTTGGATTCCCTATAGTTTATGAAGAAATATATGCCACAATGAAAAATATCTCACCTTCTGTCCTCCCAAATTTTCATGGATTAAAAAGTGAAGACCCTGAAACCTTCTTATTTGAATTTGAAGTCTTGTGCAGAACTTATGATTATTTTCAAGACTCTCAAAAACTAAAATTGTTCCCTTCAACATTGAAAGGAGCCGCTTTAAAATGGTTCATGGGATTGGTCACTCAGTCTATTAGAACATGGAATGACATGAAGGATGTGTTTATGGATAGTATTTGGATTATTGCATGCCTATCAATCACAAGGATGAAGTGTTCAAAATGATGCAAAGAGAGGATGAAAATTTAGAGGATTTAATTTAGAGATTTAACTATAACTTAAAAAGAGAAAAAAGGGATAACGTAGATCAAGATACTTTAAAAGCTCTTTTATTAAAAGCCATTAGAGATGAGTGGATAGATATCCTTAACATGGTGGTGAAGGGAGATATCTATCAACTCCCATTAAGTGACATTGGAGAATTATGTGTTCATCTCTCAAGAGGAAAATCCAAAACTGAGAAAGGTCCAAGAGATCCTTCTCTTGTTAGGGTGAATAAATATGCAACTGGATCAGTGAGTAGGGCAGAAATTAGAAACATGCTTGATGAATTTAAAATAGATATTTTAGGGAGCTTTAGTGAATAGATAGACACCCTTAAGTTACAAAACAAGTAGAAAGCTTACACTGATGCTCTGGCTATTTTCTGTTCCTGCAGAAAGAAGCACACTTTAAAAGAATGCCCTTTGGATGCAAAAGTCATAGAGACTTGTGTGATTTGTTCACAAAACCATGAGACCAAAAGTTGTCCTTCAATCCCCAGTATTAATGTTGTTTTTCAAGAGGAAACAATTTGAAATCCAACAAAATCTCTTTGATTTGTCTCTAGAAGACCTTAGCAAGGGAAACAAAATCAAGGTTTTAACAACCAAATGTATATGCATCCCCCTCCAAATTGGAATTCTTGGCAGCAACCTTGGCCTCAATCTCAATCTCAAACTCAACCTTGGGCTCAAGGAATGCATAATCCTTATGGAAAATTCTCTCCATAATATCAATATCTTCCATCATATCCAAACTATCCTCCCCAACAAATTCCTCAACAAAATCAACAGCCCCAACTTCAAAACCAAAACCCTCAACTTTCACTGCCATTTCCACAGAGAGAAAATTAGTTAGTTTCCCAACAATTACCTAACCCCAACAATAAAAATCCTCAGAATACCTATATGGTGGAAGGACAACAATTTCCAACTTATATGATCACTCCATTAGTTCTCAATAATGTCCAATTGAGATATGGTAGGATATTAGAAAAGAAAAAGCCTTCTGTAGTTATTCAAGAACAAGACAATTCTAACGAAGATTCTCTACAACAAAATAAATTTTTTGAAGGAACATCTCCTCAAAACTAGTATAATGAAAATAAAAAATAGAAAGAACCAATAAACTCAACTCCTATCATAGAGCAACAACCAGTATCCATTTGTACACCTCCTCTTCTATATAGGTTACAAGCTGATAGAGGGGTAGAAAAGCATATTATGTTGCCTAATTATGATTTTCTAGATGAATTGAAAAATGTCTGTATCAAAATCCCTTTGTTGCAAGCCATTAAGGAGATTCCAATTCTATCTAAAACAATAAAGGAGTTGAGCACGAAGGAACCAGGAAGAAAAACAAAAGAAGTAAAAAGAATTCAGCTAGCAGGAAAAATAGCAGACATAATGATGGGAAAAATTGCCATACAAAAATATGTAGATCCAGGAAGTCCAGTTGTAAAAACATATATCAATGGATTTGAAATCCCAAATACACTGATTGACTTAGGAGCCGCAATAAACATCATGAGCAAACAAATCATGGAACAACTCAAACTTCCCAATCTTCTTTATACACCTACATTACTGCAATTGGCAGATAGATCTATAATCAAACTAGATGGTGTGTTAGAAGATATTTCAGTATCCTTAGACTCTTGGGAGTACCCTATTGATTTTATGATCCTAACCCCAAAGAGTAATCTAGGAGGACATCCACTTATATTAGGAATATCTTAGCTGGCTACAGTTAATGCTTTCATTAGTTGTAGAGTTGGTGATATGTATATCTCTGATGGTAATTCAACTAAGAAATTCACTCTATATCCTCCATCAAGAACAATCGTAGAGATATATGACAAAGAATGGATTGATGATGAAAATGATATTCAGCCTCTCTTTACTATTTCAACCATTAGTGAAGATAGTCAAATATTAAATACAATGGAAAATTTTGAATCATCTCCAGAATATGAACATGATCAGTTTCAAGAAAAATCCAATATTGAATATTTGTCATCTAGGTAGATTTCTCTTTTTTATATGGAAGAATTTGGTAGCTCTATAGTTGAAATCTTTCCAGGGAAAACATTGAACATAAACAATAACTTGGAAAAATTACAACCAGAAAAGCTAATCAAAACTTTACAACAACATTCTTATGCATATGCATTGGAGTACACTGACAAGAAAGGAATTAGTCCTAAGACTTGTATACATCACATCTACATTGAGGAAAATTGAAAACCTATCAGACAACCTCAAAGAAGGATGAATCCAAATCTTAGGGAAATTGTGAAAGAAGAGTTGCAAAAATTGCTGAATGTAAACTTTATTTACCCAATTTTAGACAACCAGTGGGTTTCTCCTCTAGTGATTGTACCTAAAAAGAATGGTAAATGGAGGGTATGTATTGATTATCGAGAATTGAATAAATCTACCCAGAAAGATCATTTCCTTTGCCCTTTATAGATCAAGTGTTAGATACATTAGTAGGTAAGAAGTACTTCTCGTTTTTGGATGGTTTTAGTGGTTACAATCAGATTCAGGTAGCACTTGAAGATCAAGATAAAACCACATTCACCTACCCATGGGGAACTTATGCCTACCAAGTACTCCCTTTTGGATTATGCAATGCACCTGCAACATTCCAAAGAGTAGTACTAGGAATTGTTTCTGATTTGATACTCATTGTGTAGAGGTATATATGGATGACTTTACAGTTTATGGGGGAAGCAATCTCGGGGAGAACAGAAGAGCAGAAGAACAAGGTTGAGGGTTTTTGTGAAGGATTTTCTCCATGGATGAATGTAGAGGAGGGAGCTCCACTCCCTCCTGCAAAGAGGCAATGGCCAACAAGGGCAAGAAACCTCCAGAATCAGGCAGAGTTAACACTAAGGAAGGAGGAAAAAACAAGGAAGAGGAAATAGAAAATACCAAAGCGAAGGAGAATGATGGCACAAAAGCCAGGAAACAAAAGGGACCATGCAAGCCCAAAGCTGAAATCACTCCCAGAGTAATCTTAAATGATCCAGCGCTGCAGGCGCACAGGGAACACATGCAAACCTATGCAATAATATGGAAATTCATGGGACTATGGTCCACTAAAAAGGCTTTACAAACATGGATCAGATACAACTGGAAGCCTAAAGGAAGCATTAATCTTCATCTAGGATCCAAGGGATTCTTCACTATGGTGTTTGCAAATATTGAAGACAAAGACAGAGTGTTTGAAAGCGGGCCCTACTTCTATGTAGCAGCAGGGCTCTACATGCGGTCGTGGATGATGAACTTCGTTCCAGAGCGGGAAACCTTTACCTTAGTCCCGGTATGGGTTAGACTCTATTCTCTACCTTTGGATTATTGGCAAATAGAATCACTAACAACCATAGGCAATAAATTAGGAAAGTATGTCAAAACTTTTGAAGCCACAAGAAGGGGAAAATATACCTCCTTTGCTAGGATTTGTGTAGAGATGGCTCTATCTGGAGCACTTCCGGACGAGTTCATATTGGAGGTTTATGATGAGGAATGGGTGCAGACAGTTGACTACGAGCATGTTCCATTTAGATGTCGTAAATGTCATGAACACGGACACCTTTTAAGAGAACACCCTCTCAGTAAAGCAAAGAACAAAAGCAAACCTAACACAATGAAAGAAACAGATGGCTTTCACAAAGGAGCTCACAAAGGTAAAAGCGAAAAAAAAGGGCCAAAACAACACCTAAGTGAAGGTCAAAAGGTGAGGTCGAATCAGTTCCATGTTCTTAAAGAGGAGGTTGAAGATCAAGTAATGAAGGATGGTTATGATAAGCAGGAGAAGGAAGAAGAACATAATCAGGAACAGGTAAATGAAAAATAGAAAGGGATCATGATGAGTGAATTAGAGATGGATATGGATCATGAAATGACCCAGAGTGAGATGGATACAAAGGACAATGAGTACAAGAGATTCTTTACAGAGAAAACCTAGATCTAGAAGGGTTCTTGAGTAAGGGAATAACTGGTGGGGTAGAATCTCTACCACAAGAAGAAGGAAATCAAATAAAGCAGTTATTCTTATGGAAAACTCAAGCAAAGGGCTTGGCAGAAGAAAACAACATTGAAAGGTAGGGCAAGCAATGAGTGAAAGCAGTAAAAACAACTCCAGGATTAGCTCCGAGAAACCCAAGGAAAAAAGGAGGCAGAAAAAAGCAGAACGAGCTACTAATGGAATGTGGCAAGATAATTGTAGACTCAAGGAAGATGAAATATCTAACTAGTTACTCCTTTACCAATCTGTAATGATGAAGTTTACATCATGGAACATCAGAGGTCTAGGCAGTAAGAGAAAACAGAGAATGCTGAATAACAGAATGAAACAGGAAGCTCCAGATATATAATTTTGGTCCAAGAAATGAAATGCTCAGTTCAAACATTAAGGCAAATCCATAGTAAGTGGCTCAGCAGATATGAGTTTATGGAAGTCAAAGCAGAAAATACAGCAGGGGGTATCCTCACCCTCTGGAATCCCCAAAAAATAGGAATAGTTGATGCAGAGGTGTCAAGGAATTATTTATCAGTTGTTATACAGCCTGTAGGAGATAGGGACACTTATCTAGTAACGAATGTTTATGGCCCTCAAAGGTTAGATGAAAAATTCAAGTTTATTGATTCCTTGGTGGACCTATAGAATAGATATGCAGAGCTACCATGGGTTATAGGAGGAGATTTCAACGTGATTAGATCTCTCTCAGAGAAAAAAGGGGGTACAAGAGCACTAAACAAAGACTCAGCTTTCCAAATCTTTTCAAAAAACATGAAGCTGGTGGACATTGATACAAACAATGGTCTATGTACATGGAACAAGAAAAGAGGAGGGGATTCCCTGGTAGCTTCCAAGCTAGACAGATTCATGATCTCTGAGGAGCTCATGCTTCGAGACAAGGAAATAATAGCAGGTATTCTTCCTTTTGGAGGCTCAGATCACTGGCTGATTCAAATGGAGATCAAGGGCATTGGCACTCCAAGAAACAACCCGTTTAGGTTTGAAAATATATGGCTTTCACACCCTGAATTCATCAGCAACATTGGAAAATGGTGGGCTAAAGACCTGCAGATTCAAGGATCAACTATGTTCCTGCTACATAAACGATTAAAACACATCAAGCTAAAGCTAAAGGATTGGAACAAGAAGGAATTTGGCAATATTTTCACAAGTAACAAAATTGTGGAAAACAAAATCCTTGAGGTCAATCAAGCTTCGATCAAGGATGGCTTTGATAAAGACAAAAATGATCTAGCACAGAAATATCACCAAGAATGGGAGATGTTGTGCAAACAAGAATAATTTTTTTGGAAACAAAAATCTAGGGTTCTATGGCTAAAATAAGGAGAACGTAATACTAAATTTTTCCATAGATCTACCATTGCAAAAAAAACTCACAACAGAATCTCTTTGATCAAGGATGAGGATGGCCAAATTCATCAATCCCATGAGGAGATAGATGCAGTGTTAGTAAAGCACTTTCATGACATTGCCAATGAAAACTTTTCAGGAAGAGAACCTTTCATGAAGGACTTAATTAAACATGTCCCTAAAATGGTATCCAGAGAGGATAATTGTAATCTCAATGGACCAGTAACTGAAAAGGAGGTCAGTGAGGTCCTCAAGGAAATGCAAAATGGCAAGGCACCAGGTCTGGATGGATTCAATGTAGATTTCTTCAAAGCCTGTTGGAATATTGTTAAAAGGGATATTGTTGAGATAGTAGAAGATTCCAGGTGAAACAAGACCATTTTGAAAGATCTCAGTACCTCCTTCATTACCCTTATTCCAAAATAGGATAATGCTCAAACGCCAGAGAGATATAGGCCTATCACTTTATGTAATGTAGTCTACAAGATAATTTCCAAGGTTGTGGCTAATAGACTCAAACCCCTACTGCCCACACTTGTCTCGGGGGAACAAACTAGGTGTGTAGAAGGTAGACAAATTATAGATAATATAATTCAAGCTCATGAGGTGGTTCACTCATTAACAAGCAACAAGAGAGCGGGTATGATCATGCAACTGGACATAGCCAAAGCATATGTCAAAGTGAATTGGATATATATCAAAAAAGTACTCACAACATATGGTTTTGATCATAATTGGGTCAAATGGGTCATGGCCCTAGTGACTACATCCAACTTTTCAATTTTAGTGAATGGCTCTCCTTCTAAACTTTTTCTCCCTTCCAGGGGACTCAGGTAGGGAGATATGCTCTCTCCTTTTCTCTTCATCCTCATGATGGAAGGGCTGGGGTGATCCATTAAACATGCAAGAGTAATGGGAAGAATTCAAGGACTCCAACTTTTGGAAAATGGGCAAGTTCTGACTCATCAACAGTTTTTAGATGATACCATGTTACAGGGAATTCCTACAGTTAAAGAAGCACTTGCTTACAAACAAATTTTGAATGACTTCACTAAAGCTATAGGTATGGAAGTCAATCTTTCCAAATCAAAAATCTTTTTCTTTAACACTCATATTGCCATCCAGAGAAATGTCTCCAAAATTTTAGGCTTTCAAAGAGAATCCCTTCCCTCTAAGTATTTGGGAGTTCCTCTTACTGCTAAACCCTGACACAAGAGCATATGGGATCTGTTAACAACTAAAATTCAAGACAAGGTCAGGAAATGGACAATCAGATCTTTAAATTTAGCTGGTAGACTTGTTCTTACAAAAGCAGTACTCCAAGCTATCCCAATCTTTATGCTATCAGCCCTCCTAGCTCCAATAGGATTCTTGCAGCAATTTAGGAACATTCAATGAGATTTTCTTTGGGGCAAAGAGGAAACAAGGAAAAAATGGGCTTTAGTCTCTTAGGAAAAGATCTGTAAACCCAAGAACCAAGGAGGCCCATGTTTGGATAATCTAGAGATTATCAGCAAGGCTCTAGGAGCCAAACTTTGGTGGAGGTGGGTTAAGGATCCTAAAGCACAATGTGCAAGCATCTAGAAGGAAAAATATGCCAATGCATGGCTGGATTCTGATATCATACGTATGACAGGAACAACGAAAGGCTCTCCCATATGGAACAAGGCCTAGGAGAATAGAGAAGTGGTTCAAAAAAACAGTTTCTGGGAAATTAGAGAGGGAGATCTGGCACTTTTCTGGGAGGAAAATGGCAACAAGATCCTAATCTACTGAAGGAAGAATTTTTGGGCCTCAAACATGAGACGGAAAAACAAGTATTAGTAAAGGTGAAAGACTTTTGGGAGAATTCACATAATGCAAGAAAGTTGAGAACATGGAAAAAATAGAGGGCAGAGAGGATAGAACCCTCAACAGTAAAGCAGAGTCCCTTAAGAGAATGTTGGATCAGAGGATGATTTTAGTAATTGAAGGGCAGGATCAACTGAGATGGGGTAACAACAAAGAGGGAAACTTTAATATCAAGGAAGCTAAAAGTATTCTCCTTGATCTGGAACCCCAAGTTCCAAATAAAACTTGGCAGAAGCTATGGAGGCACAAAGGCTGGATGAAAATCAAACTCTTCATGTGGTTAGTTCACCACAGGAAAATTTTAACCTGGGACAACCTCAAAAAACGAGGTATGCTAGGGCCCTCTAGATGCCTACTCTGAGAGGCCCAAGAGGAGACTATGGATCATCTTCTCAACAGCTATAGTTTCACCACCAGGATATGGCATTTTTTCACCAACATCTTCAATAAGTCTGATAGAGACAAAGAAAGTATTACTAACACTCTAAAAAACTGGAGGAATAATTTTTCAGATAATGAAGTTCTCAATTTTGCCTGGGATCTCTTTCCAAGTTTCGTTATATGGAATGTGTGGAAAGAAAGAAACAAAAGAATATTCAAAGAGGTAAAGATTGCCTCTCTTTGTCTGGTGGAGCTGAGCTTAAAACAACTTAAGGAGATAGTTGGTACCACAGTAAGGGATCTCCCCAAAAATCCTCCCTCAGTAGAAGAGTTAAGAATTCTCTAGCAGTTAGGCATGCAGGGGCTTATTCCACCAGGTCTAGACCAGAAAATAAGCATGAAAGAAAAGGTGGAGGAGCTCTGATATTCTCCCCCTGAAGGTTTTTTAAAGCACAACATCAATGGAGCTTCTAAAGGCAACCTAGGGGAGGCTAGCTTTGGGGGAGTTCTTAGGGATGATACAAGTAGCATAATCTCCCTCTTCCATGGACACTTAGGAAAAGCCACAAACAACATGGCAGAACTAATGGCATTGGAACAATGCTTAGAATTTTTGATACATAACAATTGCCAAAATGTCATTATAGAAACGGATTCAGTGTTAGTCATCAACACAGCCAAGCAAATCAGAAATGGAACAGGGTCGGAAAAGGTCACAAAACACTGGATGTTAACGCAGGTTCTCCATAAAATTCAAATACATCTACAGGAACTACAAATGTACTCTTAGATTCATTCATGTGTGGAGAAAGGCCAACAAATTGGTAGACATTCTAGCCAACCAGGGTGTCAGCTGCAAGGATAGTGCAATTTTAAGGGAGTGGAGCGCAATGGCGTAGAGCAACCTAAGAAAACTTTGTCATAACTAGACGGAGGAGGACAAAGAGGTGTATAGGAGGGAAAAAAAAAATCCAACTCGTAATGGACAGTAGGCAGAGGGTTTCACAATGGTGGCCAGAGAGGTTTATGATGGAAGGTGAGCCAGGGTTGGCCTTAGTTGTCAAGCTGACCACAATCCGAAAAATTCTCAGTGACAGGTGATAGAGTTTCTCAGACCGAAGGAATATCATAGGTAAAAAATGAAAGCAAGAGTTTAAGCAATAGTATCACCCAATTTTCTAGTGGAAGAAGTCAAAACCACTATCAGAGTGGTTTTGGACCAATCGCACTGCTTTCGTGACAAAGGTGGTTTCAGAAATTTGGCAGCGATGCCATACAGAGCATGACATGTGGAGGAGGGCTTGGTCAAAAGCCACACTCACCGCTAACTAAAGTTCGACGGTTTCGAGCACGCGAAATTCAGCTTAGTCGTCCGATGGAGAAATGCAGATCAATGCTCCGGATTGCGCGAGTAGTTTGGTGGGGCCCGAGGGTAATTTTCTTACCTCTTCATGGTGTGAGGGATTTCTCTGCTGTTAGATCAAAGAAAATATTGAACGACAGTGAGGGAAAGGTAGGAAGGGATTGTACATGAGGTTACATGTGGGGAGAGCTCTTAGAACCTGAGATGCCCAATGAATTAACATGGTTGTTATCAAAAAGGGTTGGGTGGGTTTTTTTTGGGAAAAGGAGGGATAGGCTCAAGATGAGCATTTTCCTTTTGACCTATGACCAAATAGAGTGATAGAGTATGTACATATTGTAATTTTTGTTTGATTTAATGTTAATAAGGCACATCTCTTGCTTTAGCAAAAAAATACTTTAAAATTTATGGGAATACATTTGAGGAAGCATTAGAAAATCTAGAAGAAGTTCTTAAAAGATGTAAGGAAGCAAACCTTTCATGAAGCCATGAAAAATGTTTTATGATGTTCATAGAAGGGATTGTTTTAGGACATCACATTTTAGGAGATGGAATTAAGGTTGATAAATCTAAAGTTGAAGTCATCTCTAAATTATCAATTCCAAGTTGTCAAAAGGATGTTAGAATTTTTCTAGGATTCACAGGATATTATAGAAGGTTTATAGAAAATTTCACTAAACTAGCATCACCACTCTTCCAATTGCTCACTAAGGATTGTGAATTCAATTGGAATCTTGATTGCCAATTTGCATTTGAGACTTTAAAAGAAAAAAATTCCGAGGCACCCATCTTAAGAGGTCCAAATTGGAAGCTACCTTTTCATATTTCAACAGATGCTTCAAATACAACTCTGGGAGCTATATTAGGACAAAAATATTTGATCCCTTATGCCATCTACTACACAAGCAAGAATTTGACTCCCACTGAGTTAAATTACACTGTAAATGAAAAGGAATTCTTAGCCATTGTTCATGCTATCAACAAGTTCAAACATTATATAACAGACTATGAAACCTTGGTTCATATAGATCACTCTGCAATTAGGTACTTAATGAATAAACCGATTACTAATGGAAGAGTTACAAGATGGTTATTACTCTTGCGAGAATTCAACATTACTATTTTAGATAGACCTGGAAAACAAAACATAGTTGTTGATTTTTTGTTTAGAATTCAAAATATCAAAGATGACACTCTAGTTGAAGATAAATTTCTTGATGAATATATTTTTGCTGTGACTACTCAAACCCCTTGGTTTGTAGATATTGTTAATTACTTAACCATAGGAAAATTATCTTCACATTTGTTTCCTAAGGAGAAAAGAAAAAGCAATCAAACAAATGCAAGTTATTCATGGATTACTAATGAATTGTATAAAATAGGTCGAGATCTCATGATCAAAAGATGTGTTTGAGAAGATGAAATGTTTGAAATTCTTAAGGCATGTCATGATGAACCTTGTGGTGGACACTTTGCTGACAAGAGGACAACCTATAAAATCCTTCATTTATGATATTATTGGTCCTCCATCTTCAGAGATGCCAAAGAATATGTCAAAAGGTGTGACAGCTACCAAAGGGTACTCCTTCAGATGAAATGCCACTACAAACTCAAGTACTTATTAAACCTTTTGAAAAATGGGCCTTGGATTTTGTTGGACCAATTAATCCTCCATCTAAACAAAAGAAGTATATTTTGGTATGCACTGATTATGTCACCAAATGGGTAGAGGCTAAATCATTACCTTTTTCTAATGAAAAATCTGTAGTTAATTTTATTTTTGAGGACATCTTTACTCATTTTGGTGTTCCAAGAGAAATAATGACAGATCAAGGATCTAAATTTACATCTAAAATGGTGGAGAGACTTGTGGAAGAGTACAAGATAAAACATAGGAAGTCTATTCCTTACCATCCACAAGCAAACAGTCAAGTTAAATCTACCAATAAGGTGATTGAAGGAATTATCACTAAGACTGTACATCTACACAGAAGAGATTGGGCAGAAAGGCTTCTTGGAGCCTTATGGGCCTATAGAACTACATGGAGGAACACAGTAGGACATACTTCCTATGAGCTTGTTTATGGGAAGAAAGTCGTGTTCCCTATAGAGTTTCAAATCAGAACCTTCAAGATGGCAGTCCAATTGGGAATGGATTTATCAGAAGCACAAAAACATAGATTGGAGCAACTCAATGATCTTGATAAAATCAAGAAAGGTGCAGTTCAAAGAACCAGTTTAATCCAACAACAAAGGGCTAAATGGCATGATAAGTATATCAAGGATAAAAAGTTCCAAGCAGGAGATTGGGAACTTTTGTTCAATTCAAAATTAAAAGATTTTCAAGGGAAGTTTCAAACTCATTGGCTTGGGCCATATGAGATTGAAGAAGTCTTTAATAATAGAGCAGTGAGAATAAGGACAATAGATGAGAAAAGAGTACCTCTTCTTATGAATGGTCATCAGTTAAATATATATCATAAGCTAATTTCAAGGGAGGATTTTGTCATAATTTTCCAAGATAACACTGAGATGAAGTTGGTGAAGACGAATTCTTCTTCTCCACTACCTTAGTTTTTCCTGTATATATAATATAATAATAAATAACATTATTTATATATATATATATATATATATATATATATATATAATATATATATATATTATATATATATATAATATATATATATATATATATATATATATATAATATATATATATAAATAAAATTTTATAAGTCTGAAAACCAATTGTTCATTGGCTTACTTATACAGGAAATACAGGGTGAAAATCAGAGGTTTTTGACATCCTATATTTCCTATTTTCTTTCTATAATAAGTAGTGACATAAAGCTACATTCATTTGCAGTTCCAAATCTGCAAATTCATTTCATTTCAGTTCATCTCACTCTTATATTCCACTTTCCTTTCAGTACATTCCATTTTCATTTCATTTCACATTCATGTTCCATAACCATATTTCATATTTATCATGTTCTGAAGCTAATTCCATTCCACAACTAATTTGATTCTGCAACTATACCTCATTCCATACCTATATTTCAAACAAATGTTGATTGCAGGGAATTGAAGAAACTTTTTTTTTGAAGACTGATATGCTAAGAAGGGTATCTGCGGATCAACATCAAAGAAAAACAACAAACAAAAAGGTTAAGTTCCAAGAGGTAAAAGTGCAAAAATTTATTTTAAAATAGCAAGGTTAGAACATAGAGTATGTATAATATGGGAATTCATATGTTTCCATGAAAAATCATCATTTGATTTGATTGCGATCTCTATCGTATTGCATATCTGCCACATTCTCCATATTCCATCACATAAAGGCCCATAATTAACTCCCTCATTGTTTTTAACAGTCATGACTACACCTTGACATACTTTGTCCACGTTTCTCCAAAACCCTTACCATCTACTTATTTCATGCAAACTCATAGTTCTTTTCACCATACTCACAGTGAATCCATTTCATAAACTAGTAAGGGTAATTTTGAAGGTTAAGGAATTTTGCATAGCAGAAGGCATGGGGCTCATCGTCAGATCAGAATCGGTAGGAAGAAAGTATATGGAAGGATACGCATAGCTCAAGGAAATGTTGCAGAAGGCATGGGGCTCATTGTCAGATCAGAACCGGTAGGAGAAAAGTATATGGAAGGATACCCATAGCTCAAGGAAATGTTGCAGAAGGCTAGATGGCTCAAATTCATCGAAAATTTTGATGGTTTTCATAAAGAGATCACAACATCCTTTGCTAGATCTTTTGATGGCATAGAGGTAGAAATTGGAGATATTAAGTTTGCAGTAATAGAGTCATTCATAACAGAGGCTACAGAACTCCCAAGGCTTGTGAAAGATGGTTAAAAAATAAGGAATTCCATAATGAATCATGGAAAGTAATACTTAGGAACCCAAGTATGGATGTCTCTGTTTTTAGAAAAGGAATTCCCATTTCAGCTCTTAAAAATAAGTGGAGGACAATGCTTCTGATATTACATAATTTTATCACTTGTGAGGGGAGATTCGGTTGCATGTATGTCTACCATACTCGTTTACTGATGAATTTCCTAGAAAACAGAGAAATTAATATTCCTTTCTTCCTACTAAATAGTTTAAGAAGGATGGCCTCAAATGTGCGAAATAAAATAGAGTTCATAGATACAACCATGTACCATCATGGGTTGATAAAGATACTAATTGAGTTTCATTTAAAAGGCATAGGAGATACCTAGAAGGATTTCCTCATTAGAAACCATTTCCAAGAAGCACCAGAGTCACCCAGAGAAGATAATGTTAGAAGAAGCAAAAGAAAGAAGATTGGTATAACTATTAAAGACAGACCTGAGTCTTCATTACAGAAAGATGATGAAAATTTAATATCTGAAGAACTGACATAAATCAGGAAGCAAATCACGGCAAGAGGAAAAATAAGAAAGGAGAAAAAGATTACAGAGGAGGAGAATGTAAGTCATCCACAACCTAGAAGAAGCTCTAGACTCCAAGGTTTGGTAAAGAAAACATCGTCAAAAGGGACAGAGTACATACAATTAGAAGAGGAAACCCTAGAAACTTCTCTTGTTAACATCTCTTCTACACACAGTCCTAAAATTTCTCCTAGCCATCATTTTGAAGGTAGCCCAAGTAGAAGATCTCTGAGCATAGACCCAGTACAACAAAAAAATATGATTATATAGAATCAATGGAGAAGAAAAGTGCCTCAATGAATATAGAACCCACTGTCAATCCACAAGAACCTCTAATTGACTCTCTCAAACAAGAAATTTATGGACTAGAGATATTGAATAGACATATCAAACAGGAGAATGAAACCTTGAAGGAACAAAGTAAATTAGACAAGGAAATTCATGGTAATACCATTCTGCATCTAGGACTATGGTATAAGAAAAATAGGAAGTTGAAAAGAAAGAATAAAAGTCTTAACAAAACAGTCATCAACCTAAAATACAGGCTTCTTATGAGGAAACCCAAAATGACAGTCACTTCAGAGAAGAGCAAAAGAAGAAAATTAGATGTATTAGTAGAAGTGTTTGAGCAAATGCATTAGAGAAGAAGAACTCACATTTTTGACAAATTGCATGAGGACATGCAATGATTTTGCAGTGGGGGTATGTTGAACCTCAGAATTACCTTCCCTTCGACATTTGTTCTTGCCTTTTTCTCTCGTTTTCTCATAAGACTACAGATCCAATCAATGATAAATTCTAGGTTTTGTCTTAAGAAAGCATTAAAATTATTACCATATTATATTTTCATGTTCTTGCTATTTTAATATATTTTTGAAAATTAGCTACAGAACGTAGCCTACTCTGCAACTAACTGTGGGTTCCATAGCTATTCTTATGGTTTGACAGGTTACAAGTGTCAAAAGAAGAACTAGGCCACATGGGCATTTTCAGAATCATCTCCACATGGATTCTATCCTACTCACTCGGTCCAAATCGACAGAAAAGCATGCCTAAAGTCATGGTCAAAGATGGAGTCAAATATGTTATCTAGTAGCAGTAGGACTCTTGATTTTCTCTTTCATAGCTAATCAAGAGTGTAATAGTTTTGTCGAGGAGTTAATTCGAATCAAGCCACCTGTAGTTGATGAAAAGTTGAGGAGTTAATGCAGATCAAACCACCTATAGCTACTTAGAAGTTGAACAATCTCATTACAATTCGAATTAAGCCACTTGTAGCATGTTTTTCTTATAAACAGTCATGATAGATTTGGATTAGCCACCTGTAAAAAAAATTTCTCTTAGACAGTTATGTTATTTTCCTATAAATATCAGTTGAATGCAACCGAGAAGTAGTTAGAAGCTAGAAGGAATTACAGGCTTTTGCTAAATACTTTGTTCAGACTTCGTTTTGTTGATAATACAAACTCTGTTTTGTCAATGGTGGTTTAAAAGTGCATCTTTAACTAGCTAGCATCCAGCCATGTCAGTTGCAGAGGGCCCCTACACTGAAGGAGGTTTTCCACGTGTTGTTTTCAGTTTAATTTCTATTACTCTATTTTCTACAAGTCCGTTTTTTCTAATTTTGTTTCATTTCAGTTTGTAACCAATAGTGTAAGGATAAAATCACAATTGTGCAAGTCTTGTTCTTCTGAGATATTGTATGAAAAATGACTAAATGAAGAATGAAGTAATGAGAATACATAGTTGCTTAGTTTCTTACTGTTTTGTTATTCATTTTCCTGGCATAAGAACTGTCAATTAGTTGTATTAATGGATGTTCTCAAAACCATTTCATATGATGATAATTCTAACTTAAATGGTTAAATATCTAGTTCATGAAGTGATTGATCTTTTTCGGTGCATTGCTAGTTTTACATGATGTTATCTTTTCTTTTCTGTTTTCAGGTCATTACTTAGTTGCATCACTTGACATTCCAAAAACTCATTTCAAGGAGATTGATTCTATCATATTCCAAAATTGAATGGTTGAATGGCTAAATGAATGCAATTACTGACTTACTTTTTGCATCATCATCACTTTTTGTTTTTAAGAATTAGATCCATGGATTAGGACTAAATGGTAGGATAAAGTAGATGCTCTGTTTTTCTTATTAGGTTCTAACTAGTTAAAAGGTTCTTGGTTCATTTTTAGGAGATTAGACTAGCTTAGGAACCTTTCCTTTCCCTTAAAACTCATTAAATCCATGTAAATATCTCATAGATTGTATATTCTTAGACATCAAAGAATAGAAACTCCCAAAACAAACATAAAAATACAAAACAACGAAGTAATAAAAAAGTTAACTAAGCACATATAGTGCATCACACTTCATCAGTCTACAAACCTCGGTTGATAATTCATGCAAGCAATTTAGGACACTAAATTGACTAAACACACATGATGATTATTGTTATTGCATTTAAGATATTGATGTTATATGTATCGTGCTAATCCGGATTCTCTTGTGTAGTTGGTAAGGTTTATGATATTCAGGTATGATTCGATATACTTGTGATATTGTGTCATACTAATCTGGACTAACTTATGCAGATGTGATAACCTCCCCTAAGATAAATTGAGGTATGGGTTTGATTATGTCGTCTATTTGGTTTATCTAACATGGTATGTTTATAGGAAATAGAAGATCAGTGATGAAGAGTAGAGTAGTGCACTATAGTTCAAATGACTCCTCTTATAGGCCTAACATGAAATCTATGGAATGGAAAATTGGCATGATATGAGTATGTGTCTATAAGATTGCATGAAGGAATGATATTGTCTTAAGATGGTTGTACTAACATAATATGTGTTGAGACAGTTGATATGTAATTGAGTGTAAGTGGGTGGTAGTTGTAGTATTATGACTTATGACTGTGAGTTGATTATGACATGGCTGTTAGTCTTGGTAAAGGTTGATTTCAAATTAATAGACATGATATCTTTATCTTTGGAACATGTGACTGACATGTGTGAACAATTACAAGGCAACATTCTTGGTATTAGCATGACAAGGTAACAGTTGATTTTTTTATATAACTAACAGTTGGGTGATGTGATAGCACATAATAAGACTCAATTGCCACAAGGAAAAAGGTAAAAGAAAGTCATTGGGTGAGAATTATTTTGGTTGTGTTTGGTAACTGCAATTCCAAATGAATGAGTGCTTTACATACATGAAGTCTTTTTAACCTTGATTTTGTCTAAAATTACGTGGATATGTGTTGTATTTCTGAAAATGTATTCAATAGATATAATAGATGGTTTTCGATTATGGATGGATTTATCAAGGAGTTGGAGTCCCTTAAGAGATGAGATATGTATGTGTTCATTTATAGGTCAATGTGCTTGGCACAACAATGTAAGGTAGCCTATATAATGTTATGTTTAGTTATGCACCAAAAATTATGTGTTTATGGAAGTATGATGTAGGGGATTGCATGATGGAAGATGCTTCCATGAAATCCTGGAGAAGGCTAAGGTTGAGCTCTCCTCTAGAAGCACTAGGAAGCCATGGGGATTGAGTCATGGTGTTTGTTGCTAGCTTTGTGCTTTCACTGCTTTGTGATTATTTGCACTTGATTTATAGTTTTGTTTATGTTTGGTGCATGGCCATGCCACTTTGTTTTTGGTGTCATATTGCTATTGTTTTCCCATGGTTTTCTTGTTGTTTGTCTTTTTTCTTATGTTTTATGTTTTTAGGGTGTTGGTAATTGGTTGGGAAAGAGGAAATTAATGGAGCTTTAGTAGAGATGAATGAAACCCAACAGGTAATGTAAGACTCGAATGAAACTTGGTGCATGTAAAGCATAACTAAGGCAAGAATATGAAATCTAGTTGGATTGGTTGGGTCCATTGGAATAGTGGCAAGAGAGTCATGAGAAAGTTTACAAGAAAGGTAAATTAAATGGACTTAAGGTAAAATATGCCTTGGCTAAGTTGGGAACTATTGTTCTCAATGTTGTGCCTGCTGTGCATGGATAAAGGGAGTTCTCTTAACCTAGACCTTATGATATCTGATAATTATGTTGTGATCATGATTATGATGATGATATATATGTGTGTGTGTGTGTGTGTGTGTCGTTGTCTAACAAGGTCATCAAGAATCATGATTGCTTTATGCATGCATGTATGTATATATGTATGTTGTTGTCTGATAGGGTCATCAAGGATCATTCTTTTGGAATAATGATTGCATATGTAGGCGAATGGCATGAAGAGGTTCATGGTTTATGAGGAATCAAGTGGGAAGAGTAGCCCTAAAATATCTATGAGGTTAGTATCATGTTGATATGGTTTGATATCATGTGCTTGTATTATGCATATGTTTATGTTATGGACATGCTATGTTGAGGGATACAACATTGAAATGAAAGTAGGGACCATCTATGGCATGCTAGGATATGCATGGATAGTGAAAAGACACTATATTATAGGCCATTTTGTCACATGATCCCAAAATTCCTACAAACTGAATCAATCAACATCCATGAACATTTTTTCATCATTCCTTAACAAAGCTGTAAGCATCACTTCTCCAAAAATTATGCATTTCTGGAACAAATTGCTCAAAAACATTGTTTTTATCCCCAACACTCCTTGCATGACTGGCCACCTATGTTCAGCATATGTTGCATGCTTGTCCACCAACCCTGGTCATCACATGTTGCCCTCTTATGAAGGTGCGTTGATTCTAGAAATTCAGGGAAATTAAAAAATATCTTTGAATCTTACACTTCCAGAAGCTTCGAAGGTAGTTTTAACTATTTACCACGGATAGAGAGCTTGAATTCCTATCTGATCCTATCTTGGAGACCTTATCTCTTATCTCTTGAGCTCATCATCCCATCATATGTGGATCTGAATCCAATAATGGTAAATCCTAAACTACCACACTCATCCCATAAATTTATTGCCTTCCATAGCATCAGGGTAGGTTTTGGAGATTAATAGTACCCTTATGTTGCTACTTTGAGCCTAAAGGAGCCACCATATTCATGCATTAGGGTTGATGTTAAGGTGTTCTTTGTGACAAGGAAGGACAAGTCAACTTGGAAGACATCTACAAAGTCATATTTATATTTGTAAACTCTCTCCTATATTTGTCAATACAAATAGTATCTTGTTTTCCTATATTTGTTATGTTATGTTTTCACTCATTTATTTCAATGCCATGTTGCTTCATTGAGTAGAGATATCAAATTATGCTACCTAGATGTTGTGGATCCTTTGCTTGTTTTATTCGTGTGTGCATGTTCTAATTATAGCACTTGGAGCTAGAATTGGAGCTTACAAGCGACAATGAAAGGAAAGATTGCTACAAATTCCAGGTGAGCCTTTTCCCCATACTCTAATTTGTCTAAGGAAAACTCCTTGCCTTTTGTCTTCTATTGTTCTAGATTAGGCCACTAGATCTAGGGAATTCACCTTTGTCCATAATCATGAAAATTTCGCATAACAAATTGGTGACTCCACTGGGGAGTGATTCTTCCCTTAGTGGTTCCCTTGACCTTAGCATATTTTTCAACTCTTTAAGTGAGCTTAGTTGACTCACCCAAACATTTATTGGCCTTAGGAAAACTTCATGCTTTTTTTTCTTTTGTTGTTCTAGAGAAAACCACTAGATCTTGGGAATTTACCTTTGTCCACAATCATGAAAATTATGCATAACACACTAGAAGTAAGGTTTCCTGGTAAAGATAGTGTGGTCTTTAGATGTGCAATAATGTTGTTGTGTACATGTTGTAAATGCAGTGTTGTGTACATATGGTGTTGTGTTCATGTTGTATATGTGGTGCTATGTACATATGGTGTTTCGTGCATATTAGATATGCTGTGATGTGTACATATGGTGTTGTGTACATTTTGTGCAATTGGTGGTGTGTACATGTGGTGTTATGTACATGTTGTACATGTGATGTCGTGTCCATATGGTGTTGTGTACATGTTGTGCAACTAATCTTGTGTACATGTGGTTCTATGTACATGTTGTGCAGGTGGTGCTATGTACATGTGGTGCTATGTACATGTTGTGCATTTTGCATTGTATAAATATGGTGTTGTGTACATGTGGTGCTTTGTGCATGTGGTGATATGTAAATGTTGTACATGTGGTGATATGTAAATGTTGTACATGTGGTGTTGTGTACACATTGTGCATGTGGTGTTGTGTACATGTGATGTTGTGTACATGTGGTGATGTATACACGTTGTGTAGGTGGTGCTATGTACATGTGTTGTTCTGTACATGTGGTTTTGTGTACATTTTGTACATGTGGTATTGTGTACACGTCGTAGATGTTGTATTTTGTACATGTGGTATTGCATTACGTTTATTGTGTAGTTGTTGTATCATGACATGTATTCATTATGTTGTACACCATGTGTAGGTGTAGGTGTTGTGTTGTACACCAAGTGTAGGTGTATGTGTTGTGTTGTACACTAGGTGTAGGTGTATGTGTTGTGTTGTACACTGGGTGTAGGTGTATATGTTGTGTTGTACATTAGGTGTAGGTGTATGTATTGTGTGGTGCACCGTGTGTGGGTGTATGCATGTGATGCACATTGCTTGTATTGTTACGTGATTGAAGAGAAGAGAAGGAACTGGGTGCTTTCCATGTGTGGCGACTGATTTAGTACATGCACAGAAAGGACAAAGAGCAAACATAGAAGAAAATAACCGATTGAAGGGTAAGTATAAATATTTTATTTTAGTTATAATTATGCATATGATTATCATTTATGATGGTTGAATGTGACTTATGACTCTGATTTATGATGGTTACATGTGATTTATGATTTTGATTTATGATGGTTGCATTTTGAGCCAACCATATGTGATATGTTTGTACATGGTGATTTTATCAAATATTTAGTTTGACTTGTGGTGACAAGAAGTAAACATAATTTTAGGTGTACCTTATTGACGGGCCACCAATGAGGTATGATTTGAATTTATTTTTTTTCCTTTGAATCTAATGGAAATTATGTGCTTGATACATGAAAGCATGGAAAATGCCCTGGTTTGGTTGGTTAAAATTACCTGATTTGGGTGGTTGAAACTGACTACAAGAATTAGCAGCAACAACAAATATAATTGAAATAGATAACAATATGCTAGTAAAGCACTTCAAACACAGGACCATTGTCGAAAACTGGTACCCAATAGTGTTCATTGATTTCCATGAGCATGTTATGATCGGTATAATGGTTTTGAGGTAGGGATATGACTTGGTTTTGGGACCTTTCGATGAAGGAAACCTTGCCAAGGGATGGATTTCCCAAGGGATTGTGTAGCAGAGAAGGGGATGCTAACAAAACTTGGAAGGTGTGCGTCTGCAGAAAAGGGGGTGCTCAGATTGCCTAAGGGACTGTGTAGCAGAGAAGGGAAGGTTGGGGAATGGAGTTTTTTTGGTCATTAGAATTTCCAAATGGAATCAGAAGCATATTAGGAGTGTGCCCGAGAACAATGAGAAAATAACTTTCATTGAGAGAACAAGTAGCACAAGGATTGTAGCGTTGAACATTGGATGTAGGCTTGAATTTGGTAGTGGATTATGGATTTACTTGGAAGGAGGTGAATCATGTTACTACTTTTGAGGGTGGAGGTGTGAACCTCTAGATTCCCTTGTTGACTGATGCGGGAACCATATCCTTTTATTTGCTAGTTAGAGAAAATGTGCATATGTATATATGTGTATTTTATTGTGAATACTGTATTGACATAGGTTATAAAACACCATAAACAATATGTTTATTTGTTGGTTGAAGCAAATGTGCATGCATATATGTAGTTATTATTGTAAATATCATAATGATTTATGTTATACATCTCTAGTAAATGATATTATTGTCATGTTTTGAATGGTGGTCATTGTAAATACTGCAACGAGCTGGGTTATAAAACTCTATAGTTAGTATGTTTTGTTTTTAGTGGTTTGTTAGTCATAGGTGTCATCGAACAATGAGGACGGTATTCCCCCAAGGGGGAGGGGTTTGTAATAACCCCTGGTTGAGTTTTTCATGTAAAAAAAAATATATAAGACCAAGGTCATGGGGCATGTACTCCAAGCTGAATATTGGACAAAACATCCTAGTGGGTGTCACTTTAGTTTATTATGGCTAAGGAAATTGGAAAAGGCATTGACAAAGGAAAATAAGCATTATTTGGCATTTTATTTATGAAATAAAAGAAAATAGGATAAAAGGAAGGTGAAGAGTCACAAATTTTCATGAGAGTGAAATTGAAGGAAAATGAAGAAAATAGAGGCCTCAATGATAAGAAGGCTTATGAGGGTCAGTCCACAACCCTTTTTTAGTTTAGTTTTGGAGCTCTCTAATATTCTCTCACACTCTTGCACACTTGGAGCATTCTTGGAGAACTTTGGGAAACATTGGATTTGGAGAAAGAAAGCAAAGTAAAGCAGGAAAAAACAAGGGAACAAGTGGATCGACGACTACAATAACATTGCTTTACAGGTAATAGGTTGCATATGTGATTTTCTTGCTGATTTACTGGATGCATGGTATATGCATGATATTTTATGGTTATGTGTTGTCATTGGCATGGAAGATTTCCTAGATTGATAGTGGTTTTATCCTTGCCTTGCCATTTCCTAGATAGCCATTGTGTTGTGGGTTTTTTCCACTTGATTTTTTTCTTATTGGTGCTCATAATTCCTTATGAATTTCGGTTGGAACAAATGCTTTAGAAGACCTGAAATAACTTGGGTTGAGTTACTAGTCCTGGAGCTTAGGTTGGGATAAACTCTCTAAAGCCCTTGGTGGGTTGAGCTACTAGTTCCTAGAGCCAAGTTGTACAAATTCTCTAGAGCCCTGGAAGGTTGTGGGTTGAGTTACTAGTTCCTGGATCCCTAGATAACTTAGGTAGAGACCAATCTGGTTGGCGTTAGTGATGTTTGACCGTGAGGTGGTATCACTAGTTGAGGATTGAGGTGGTTTGGCCACTGGAAGACATGGTTTGGTTTGTCTTGGTTTATTCCATGAGGTACGACATTCATGCTTGGAATATTGTGTAGGGGTGATTGGTTGAGAGAGAGATTTGGTTCAACCCAATCTATGGTTGGGTGATACATGGAAGTCCCTGTCTTGGTTGGTATTTTAATATGTTAGTAAGAGATATTTCCTTATTGTGATCTATGAGAATTCACAGTATTATAAAGGTGATGTTATGGCTGACTTACCATGGTTTCTGTGTTGGTTATTTGTTGGTTATATGATGTATATTATTTATGGCTCTTAACATGTTTGGTGAATATATGAATGGTTGATGAATACATGGACTAACAAGTGCTATTGCAACTATCTAGAGAGGTTTTGGAGATTTCACGGTGATTCTCAGGTGAAGACTATCAGTTTATTATCATATATGCATTCATACATGTAGCTTACATGGTTTCCACGTGTTTGATGAAATGTCTAGTGTGTTCTAGGTAGTCTAGGTCATGTTCTTGACTTTATTTTGAATCTCTATCTTTTTCCTCATGTTAGTAAGTATTTTGGAAAGTATCAAACAATTATGGGCAATGGTTTGGAGGATGGTTTGTAATTATGGCTCAGATCTCGGGACCGCACCCTCTAAACTGGAGATTTTGGGCTATAACCACATGGAAGCAGTGTCATGCATTCAGTTGGAGGGTCATAATCACACCCTTGTAGGTTTTTTCATGCGGTTGGGTTGAGAATTCTAAGAAAAGTAGCTTCATCTTAGGTTTTGATCACCTTGGGTGGTTCTTTGGTCCCTGAGTTTCCTATAAGCCATGAGGGATAACTGTGAGTTGTTAGAGTCAACCCCACTTCCATAACTGAAGCTTGGAGGTCGGGTCATGTCATAGTAACTATTTGTCTCATGTTTACCTTAGCAGGCTAGTGAAATGGGTTAAATGTGGGAGGGGTTGGTTACATAACATATCATATTCTAAACTATTTGTAATTACATTGGAATTACTTACACTAGAATTAATTTTGTTACTAGAATAAGTTTTATGCATATAATAGGAAGTAGAAGGAGATCCTAATGTAGATGAGGTAGTGTCTTTACTTAATGTTTTCAGAGTGAAAAATTCCTCTAACTCATCTTCATATTCATCAACCAATCCTCTAGAACTGTCCTAAATAATGTAGATTAATGGTTCGAGATATCTTCCTCTTCCTATTCCTCGATAACTAATTGATTTACTTCTTCTTTTTCAATTTTAGAAAATAATTCACACATGTTTACAAAGGTTTGATAGTTCTTTCCCGAATGAGCAACATTATGTACTTTATAGAAATTATCTTGAACAAAGTCCTCAAGATAAATTTCATTAATAAAAGGATTTTGATTCGTAGGAGGTGGATTAATTTTATGATAAATGATATCCATGGTATTCTATAAGATGGGATTACTCCTAAAAGTTTCTTTAAATATATTAGGTCATTTGAAAAAATTTTATTATTCTTCGTAAACCTTCCATATCAAGTTAATATATTTTATCTTCATAGTTTTAGCACTTGTGAGTATTTTAACATTATGATTTTATTCCATTAAAAGTTTACTTTCCATGCTAAGCATTTGCATTTGAATATTTAATGTTTCCTCAAAAGTTTTAGCTAAGGTACTTTTACCAACTCTTTTTATGAAAATAGAAATGCTTCAAGGAAGAGATACAATGTATAACTATTTAAGGATGTTTGAAATAGGTCGTGAACTTTTAGGGATTTTATTCATTAATTTTTAAACTCGTTGATTGAAGTATTTATTTTTTCCTTTTGGTTTATTTTAGTTTTGGGAAGCTTTAAAAATAAAGTGGCAGGTGTTTTGCACCAATTCTTTTAATAAAAATAGTTTCAAAATCAATCTAGTTTAAAGTTTTACTTTGGAGAATATTACCATGTTGATTATTTACCTTCTAACATAGAAGGAAATAATATACAAACTATTTCTTAATAATAAAATTTATCAATATAACTTCTAACATAAATTTACTTACATGGAATTCTATTGATTCTTTGTTGTCTAGAGAGAATTTTGGCAAAAAAATAACTAGATGTTTGGGTAAATCATGATTCTTTCCTAGTACACCTACTACTCCTAGTTCTCACTAAGGTCTTCTTGGTTTTTAACCAACCATTTGTTTGGGTGGTGGTGGAGATATTCTAGGACTTAATGGTATTAAAGCCTTGAGAATCTTATGTGGAGTACCTTTTGAAAACTCCTTTGGAATTTTTTGTAGAGAATCTAGAGGACTCCTAGGTGGAGATGGAGATTTACCTACACTACCAAAAAATATAATAATTAGTTAACTTAAATAAGATCTACCCTATAAAACCTAAGTTAAACTAAACTGAATACTGCTTCATAGATTTCTTCAAAATTACCTAGTTTCTCCTACCTTTTTGTTGAATAGTGAATTCGAAAGGTGGTTGACCAATCTCTCTTATATATCCTCTCTTAAATACCTTATATTTTTGAATTTATATAAACAATATTGCATAATAAGAATTTTTAAGTTGCACTAATTTCAGTAGGTTCAAATTGAGATGATTTTTGTGGGATTAATTTGTGATTCTATTTCTTGTGAATGTGGTAAATGAACTAATGGTTCACATACTAATAATTTAGACGTTTGAGAAATTTTTGAAGCCTCTCTCGATGACTTCCCATTTATTTTTTAAAAAGTATTTGTATGGGTTTGGATGGATTGTTTAATCTAGATTCTATTCCTAGCATTAAAAAATTGGATCTCCTTCTAGTGCCATTATTTGTATGGTAAAAAACAGCTTTTCCAACAACAATAAGGAATATCATCGAATCAAGGTCCCGATTAGACCTATACTTTTTTGGGGTGGTGATATTCACTCGTATGTGGGCTCAATTTCCTATAAAAAAGGTTTTGGATATGATGAAATCCAAAGGGTATATATATACATAAATTTGCTAGATGGGTATTTCTCTGTTCATGAATTTTCAAGTCGGGAAAAGATTGTTTTCGCTCTTCTCAAAGCAG
>APFE031126587.1:84113-153100 GCA_000404065.3 Pinus taeda
CATGTAGCCACACATCTCTTCTCAGAGATAAGCTACCATAGTCCTAGCTGGTTTATTTCCAATTCTGGTTGTAAGCATATTTCAGTGTTTTCCATTAATGAAATGAAGTGTTGTTTCCACTACATCTCTTTATTTATGGTTATCGCATCTCTGTATTTATGGTTATCTCTGTAATCTATTGCGTTCCTGTTTAAATCCGGATCATGAAATCAACTTCCCAACAAAAATATTGGCCTTCAAAGATTATTATTACATTGATCAAAATATACAGTTTGAACCTAAATTTTTTCATCCCTATACTCATCACAAGAGTTGTTATTTGAATGAAATTCTACATACATTTTGATTCCTTTCTCGAGACTTTTTGCTAAAATAGTCTCAATTTTTTAACTCATAAAATCATTGCAAATTTTCCAATATATTTCCTTATGAGAAATTACATTGGAACATGTTTCGTATTTTCCAAGTTATGGAATTATGGTTTAATAAAAAATTGGAGTTTGTTAAAAATGTGATTGAATCTAATTTGTGTCTAGGAAAATTTTTATTTGTTCATAATAAGACCTCTTCTTCTTCATTTTTCCAACTATTCCTTTATTTTCTTGCTCTACTTATACTCCTGATATTTATGATTATTTCCTTCAACCTAAAAATCTACAAAAGTTAAAATGGACAGAGTTAGTAATTATTAGAAATTTATAAAGATAAATTAATTTCTAGCAGATAAGAAACAAAACACAAAGTAATCAATTCATTCCTATGATTTATCCTTTTACTATTCAAAATTAAACTTGATATAATATCATTGAAGTCAGATCTTGGCTTCATAGGTTGTATAGGAAACAAATGAATGTGTCAATAGGTGGTTGGTCACTTTGGACTTCTATAGCCATGATAATTTATACCACGTTAGTTAGGTGAAAATAAAATAATCAATTTATAATGTTTTACCAATGCAATTCTTTTTGTGTCTTATGGTTTACAATGTGGATGTTGAGACACTTAGTTAAATATTTTCCTCAATTCCACCTAACAATATGACCTTAACATCCATGACAACCTGGACATGTAGGGTGATATGTCAATTTCAATGTATGAAATGTGTTTGGTGTGGAGCCTGATTATCTTCTGTATTCAAAGGTATCGCCGCATTAGACCCTAGTTCGTAATGGGGTGGGAACTCTATCCGTAAAATATTTGTTGCAAGGGGGGTCTAGGGGGGGTAGCTGCGACCTTTGGGAGCCCCCCCCTGGTGGGGGGATCGGGTCAGCACCCCGAAGCTGAAAATAGATGTAAAATTTCCTTGTAAAATGATGTAATTCCGTAGTCAATCTGAGTCATTCATTAGGCGGAGATATGACGGTAGAAGTTATTTTTAATTTAGGGTTTTTTTCCCTAGAAGGCAACCCCTCGCTATATATGAGGGAATTGTTTTTCATCTATATAGATCTATATTCTGAGTGAGGAAGAGAGAGGAGATTGAGAGCAAAGAGGGAATTACAACGAATATGTTGTAGGTTTTATCTCTTCAGTTTGTTGGATAATATAAAAGGAAGAACTGGTTGTTTCTCCATGGACGTAGCCCAAACTGGCTGAACCGCGTATGTCTATGCCTCTCTTGTTTTATGTGTTTTCTGTGTTTATATTTCTACAATATTTTATGTGTTTCATTTCTCTGTAATATATAATTTTCTAAGAACTGGTATCAGAGCCAAAGGTCTATTTGGCTGATAAACGCGTAGGAGAGAAGGGTTCCTGGTTCGAGTGGGAGCAATGGCAGAAGATAGTAGGTTTAGGGTCGAAAAATTTAATGGCCAAAAGTACCAGCTATAGAAGATGCAGATGGAAGATTATCTATATCACAGAGAGATCTGTACCAACCGTTGAGCGGAAAGGCAAAGAAGCCGACACGTATGACAAACACAGAATGGGATATTCTCAATAGAAAGGCAATTGGAAAAATACGGATGTGCCTAGAGGCATCGGTAATGTTTAATATTTCAAAGGAAACGATGATAGAAGGCTTAATGTCGACATTGGCCAAACTATATGAAAAACCCTCAGCCTCAAATAAGGTATTTCTTATGAAGCATTTAGTTAATATGAAAATGTCAGAAGGTGGATCTGTTGATGATCATTTAAATGAATTAATATAGTTGCGAGTCAATTAAGTTCTATAGGGGTAAATTTTGATGATGAAGTTAGGGCTCTGTTATTTTTGTGCTCATTGCCAGAAAGTTGGAATGGTTTAGTTATGGCCATTAGTAGCTCTGTCTCTGGATCTAATACTTTAAAGCTTGATGATGTTGTTGGTGCAATCCTTACTGAGGAAATGCGACGGAAAAGCTTCGGTGAGACATCAGGTAATGCTTTGATTACAGAGGCTAGGGGAAGAAAAATCGAAAGAGGAAAGAGTCCTGGATATCACCGTAAGTAAAGAAAAGGTAGATCCAAGTCCAGATTGGGAATAGTGTGCTAGAAATATGGGAAGAAAAGACACCTAAAGAAAGACTACAAGTCTCAGAAGGGAAAAGAAGGAGACGCGCAGCAAGGAAATAATCATGAAGCAAATGTAACAGGTGATGTGTTGCAAGATGCTTTGATTATTTCTTTAGAAAATATTATTGATGCCTGGGTGGTAGATTCAGGGGCCTCATTCCATGCCACACCTGATAGGAAACATTTTCATGATTATGTTCAAGGAGATTTTGGACAGGTTCGATTGGGTGTGATAAACCCTGTAAAATCATTGGAATGGGTACAGTTTTCATAAAACAGCAGAATGGAAATCAATGGCTATCAAAGGAGGTAAGGCATGTTCCAGATTTGAAGAAAAATCTTATTTCAACAGGGCAGTTGGGAGGTGAAGGCTTTGTGACTACTTTTACAGATAAAACCTGGAATGTCACTAAAGGATCCCCGGTAATAGCAAAAGGATAAAAGGTTGGTGCATTGTATTTATGCAATGGTATTTCTAATTATGTTAATGATTTAACCTCTACAGGAGAAGATACAACATTGTGGCATCATAGGCTTGGACACATGAGTGAGAAGGGGATGCAAATTCTTCACTCAAGAAATTTGTTGCTAGGTTTGAAGCATGTTGATTTAAAATTTTGTGAGAATTGTGTTTATGGAAAACATAAGAGAGTCGGATTCCTCAGAGTTGGGAAAGAAAATAAGAGCGAAAAATTAAATCTTGTGCATATAGATGTATGGGGACCTGCTCAGGTATCATCTCTTGGTGGCTCTCATTATTATGTTACTTTTATTGATGATGCAACCAGAAAAACTTGGATTTATTGTATTCAAAATACATCTAATGTATTTGATACTTTCAAGAAATTGAAAGCTTTGGTTGAAAATGAGATAGGAAAAAGGTTGAAGTGTCTCAGATCAGAAAATGGAGGTGAATATTGTAACAAAGAGTTTGATAGGTATTGTTTAGAGAATGGAATTCGCAGAGAGAAGATAGTTCCAGGAATACCACAAGAAAATGGTGTGTCAGAAAGGATGAACAGGACAATCATGGAGCGTGAAAGGTGCATGAGATTGCATGTAGGATTGCCTTTAAAATTTTGGGCAGATGTTGTAGATATTGTTGTTTATCTAATAAACAGAGGGCCTTCAAGTTCCCTGGATGGTGGTATTCTAGAGGAGGCATGGACGAGTAAAAAGGTAAACTACTCATTTTTAAAGACTTTTGGTTGTGAAGCCTTTGTCCACATTAATAAAGAAAATAGAACTAAGCTTGAGGCAAAATCAAAGAAATGTACCTTTATTGGATACGGTGTTAATGATTTTGGTTATCACTTTTATGATTATGAAAAGCACAAAATCATTAGGAGCAGAGATGTCATATTCAATGAAATTTTTTTGTATAAGGATCAGCTGCAAGAAAAGAAATAGGAAAAAGAAAATAGAGAATACACTATGCTTGACGAGATCACAGAAAAATTGATGGTGCCTGAAAATCATAATGATCAACACGAGAACAGCCACAATAGCAACAAGCACCTCAAACACCTAAAAGTGGTGTTATAAGATATACCAGGATAAGTAGACCCCCTGAACGATACTCTCATTCATTATATTATGTATTGTTGATTGATTCTGGTGAACCAGAATATTATGAAGAAGCAGTACAGGTAGAAACTAGGAAGAAGTGGGAGAAAGCCATGAAAGAAGAGATGGACTCCTTAGTATATAACCAGACTTGGGACTTAGTCAGGTTGCTTACAGGTAAATCAACATTGTAGAATAAATGGGTTTACAAGTTGAAAGAAGAAGACAGAGGCAGAAAAAGGTATAAACCTAGACTTGTGGTGAAAGATTTGCACAGAAAAAGGGTATAGACTTTGATGAGATATTTTCTCCTGTTGTGAAAATTACTTAAATCAAAACTATTTTAAGTCTAGTAGCAGCTGAAGATTTGCATCTTGAGTAGTTAGATGTAAAGACAACCTTTCTCCATGGGGATTTGGAGGAAGAGATATATATGTAGCAACCACAAGGATATGAAGTGAAAGGGAAGGAGAAACTAGTGTGTAGGTTGAAGAAGAGCTTGTATGGCTTAAAATAGGCTCCAAGGCAATGATATCTAAAATTTGACAAGTTTATGTCTAAACAAGGTTATACTAGATGTCACTCTGATCATTGTGTTTATCTCAAAAGGAAAAATTATGGCATCTATATTATATTGTTATTGTATGTAGATGACATGCTTGTTATAGGTTCTAACATGAAGGAAATAAATGTGCTCAAAAGAAAATTGGAAAACTCATTTGAAATGAAGGATTTGGGTGCTACAAAACAAATCCTTGGTATTAAAATAACTAGAGACAAGAAGAATCGCAAATTAACATTGTCTCGAAGTGAGTACATAGAAAAGGTGTTGAAAAGGTTTAGTATGCAAAATGCAAAACTAGTTAGTATACCTTTGGCTAGCCATTTAAAATTAGGTAAGGAGGAGTGTCCTAAGACTCAGGAAGAAATGGCTCATATGTCTAAAGTTCCATATGCATCAGCAGTTGGAAGCTTAATATATGTAATGGTCTGCACAAGGCCTGATATTGCACATGCAGTGGGACTTGTAAGTAGGTACATGAACAATCTAGGAAAAGAACATTGGATGGTGGTGAAATGTATTCTTAGGTATTTAAGAGGTACCACAAATCAAGCATTATGCTTTGGTGGTTCAAACATTACACTACAGGGATATGTTGATGCAGATATGGCAGGTGATAGAGATAACAGGAGGAGCACAACAGGGTATGTGTTTACTGTAGGTGGAACAACTGTCAATTGGGTCTCAAAACTGTAAAGTGTTGTTGCACTCTCAACAATAGAAGCAGAGTATGTTGCTGCTACAGAGGCTAGTAAAGAAATGATTTGGTTACAAAGGTTTCTGGATGAATTGGGTAAGAAGCAGGAGTTGGGCAGGTTATATAGTGACATCCAGAGCGTCATACATCTTGCAAAGAAGTCTGCATTTCATTCCAAGACTAAACATATACAGCTCAAGTACCATTTCATAGGGTTAGCATTGGAAGATGGACAATGGAAGCTGGAAAAGATACACACTAGCTAGAATCCCACAAATATGTTATTAAAAGTTGTAACCAGGGAGAAATTGAGAATTTGCACAGTTTCAATTGGTCTTCAAGTATGATGAAGAAGATGAGAAACAACCAGGTCCAAAGTGGAGTCATTGTCCAGCAAATAAAGTTGTGGTGGAGTTTCTATAATCAGTCTCCAAGTGGGAGACTGTTGGGTGTGGAGCCTGATTTTCTTTTGTATTCAAAGGTATTGCCACATTAGACTCCAGTTCGTAATGGGGCGACAACTCTGCCCGTAAAATATTCACTGCAGCGGGGGTCTAAGGGGTCGGCTGCAACATTTGGGAGCCCCCCTGGTGGGGGGATCGGGGCTAGCGCCCTCGAAGCTAAAAATAGATGTAAAATTGCCTTGTAAAATGTTGTAATTTCGTAGTCAATCTGGGTCATTCATTAGGCAGAGATCTGACGGTAGAAGTTATGTTTAATTTAGGGTTTTTCCCCTAGAAAGTAACCCCTCGCTATATATGAGGGAATTGTATTGCGTCTATGTAGATCTGTATTCTGAGTGAGGAAGAGGGAAGAGATTGAGAGTGAAGAGGGAATTACAAAGAATCTGTTGTAGGTCGTATCTCTTCAATTTGATGGATAACATAAAAGAAAGGACTGGATGTTTCTCCGTGGGCGTAGCCCAAATTGGGTGAACCATGTATATCTGTGTCTCTCTTGTTTAAGGCGTTTTCTGTATTTATATTTTTGCAATATTTTATGTGTTCCATTGCTCTGTAATATATAATTTTCTAACAAAATTTTGAATGACTATGTAGTTTATTTAGTAGTATAATGAAAGGATATGAATATATTACATTAATTCACATGTTTGGATGTTTAGGTATCCAAATTACTTTGAATTTCTCCAACAACTCAATCCCAACTTCAGATGAAAACACAAGTGGAAGCTCATTTAGGATTTGGGCATCTCAAACATTAAAGTGTTGTGCTATAAAGTTCTTACTAGATCTGGATACATTCAAATAATGAAGAGATCTAGAATCTGAGTATCTGGATATCCACCAATGAGTTAATCATGTTAAGTTTTAGATCCAAATGTGATCATTCATTGTTTAGTGGATTCAACATTTTGGTATCGAAGTGCTACACTATAATGTTTCTTCTCGAATTCAGATGCGTTCAAGAACTAAAGTGATATAGTCATGGGGGATTCACTCAATGAACCTCTAAGACATCATGTGTGTTTGTGGCATATTAAATAATACCTTTAATTTGATTACATATTGGAAAATACCTCTAAAAATCACATTATTTAACCACCTACCAATACGAAACCAATACACCTTCCCAATTTAAAAAACCCTTACCTTCACTAGATACTGTAGGTATCCATTTTTTCATTAACATTTTTAATATCTCTTTATATTTTTCATTAACTTTGAGATCTATTTTTTATACCTTCCAATATAAAAACCCTTTACCCCCTATATATCCCCCAATATATTATGTCATCTTTTACTCAATATATATCGCCCAATATGAACCCACGTAATATGGTATTTCTCCCCTAGTGAAGCCCCCATGGATCTAGTATACAAAAATTTGAGTTATCACTAAAGAGTCATTACAAGCCAATTTCTAAAGATCATTCATTGTTAAATTGTTCTAAAATATAGGCATCTAAAATGTTAAGTAGTGTTTCATATTATATTTACTCTAGATTTCGGATATGATGCTTTTTAGTGCTATAATATCAATCAAACTCAAAAACCACATACAAATGAATCAACAACCAATGCCAAGTGGAATGACTCATCATAAATTCCATGTTAATGGTCTACCCTATTAGTGTTCTACGTTATCAATAAATGATATAATTCCAATTCTCTCTCTCTCTTGGAAAATAATGGACTTAAATCAATATCATACATCTGGAGGGAAAATAAAGAAATACCTGAAGATTATTTTTGCATCTAGATATAATAGATCACGAATCCATCACTTAGGGGACTTCTTCATAATGCATCTAGATCTAGATGTTAACATTACATCAAACATTGAGCTAAACATAAAGCAATATTCTTTTTCCCTTATCTAAATCTACATTACCCTTATTCAGTATTTGGCATCTAGCTTCATTCACTTCATTCAACTTAAAAACCATGAGTTTTCGTTTGAACATAGTTTTTCCTTTAAAAGCTTTAATGTTATGCAAAAATAAAACAAAGATGAAAATGAGCCAAAATGGTAACTTTTTTCCAATAAAATCAATGAAATGGGTTATAAAAATCATGAAAATTATAAAACAAGTCAAAATAAAATATGTATAATTGTGTTAGAATCTAAATGAAACAATCACAAATTGTTAAAAATCATAATATAAGAAGATTTAGAAGTGTGTCCATTATGTTATGAAGCATTCATCTCATAATGAATAACATGTTGTGTGGGCTACAACGCCACGTTTGGATACCTTAAGTGTATGATATCATTTGCAAATAACATGATGACAGTAGCAACATTAAATTAGTACGACCATTAAATCCCAAATTGTTCATAAAGAAATTTTCCAAGTGACTTATATATAATAGAAAATGAAATATGTAAAATAGGGAGAGTCCCATTCTACATTTTTATGAATGTCAACAATGGAAACTATGTTGATTTTCAACTACTGAAAGCCAATTAATGCAGGAAAGAAGTAAGATAAATAATCACATCTAGAAATATTTTCTCTTTTAATATTTGAAGGGAAATTTTCCTTCTCTTATTTTTCTTCCTCTATAATAGATGTGTGTGTGTGCACATGCGAACGTGCGTGCATTTAATACCAATACCAATTTGACCCTTTATGCAAAATGTATTAGTATTTGTAAAATTTGAAATTATTCATCCAACGGGAAATAGTGAACAACTTGGTTAGAAAATGTCTAACCACAATGATCCTATAATTACTATGATTAAGACAATCTTCAAATTTGAAAAAATGGTAGATAATGGTGTAATTCGAATAAGGGAGTAAACCAAAAGAGGTTATGTGATTGAAAAGGTCAACAATAGTTAAAAGGGAAGCTTTTCATTTGAGAGGCTTATCTTTGAGTTGTTGGAAAACATTGTGGGATTACTCATATTTAAATTTAGAATATCAACATCCAGCATTTTAGAATTGAGGCTTCTGTGATCCATCATAGTTATGAGAAGAGCTTCGGCGTAAATCACATGACAAAGACATTTGTCGACGCGTTTCGAACCAACCAGTGTGGTTCATCGTCAGGACAAGTTGAAGAAACAGATCTGGCTTAGCATGTTAAATAGACTGAGCAGAGACTCCAACGGCTATATAACGGCTATTTTTGACTCTAGGACCACATAACATCTATTTATGACTCTAGGACCTAGGCCAAAATTATATTAATAAATTTAATATTATTATTTTTATAATATTAATAATATATTGTTTTATTTCTAGAATTAAACACTATTAGGTACAATGAATAGTATCCTAGGTAATTTATTTAATTAAATAACTTTATGTTGTTAATAGAATAAAACTAAGGTTATTGAAAATTATTATTTGTGCGAATGAATTCTTTTAAGGAATAAATAGGGTTACTCATAAAAATCTTATCTTATTAAAAATAATAACAATAGGATGTTAGGGTTAAATAAGAATAAGTGAATAAATATGTAATTTTAATGGTAATAAGATATTAAATTAATAACTAACTATATATATGAAATGAATATTAAAAGTATGTTATCTTGTTTATAAAATATACTAATTACTTTTGAAGTAATATCATATTTTATCTTATTATAAAAATTATTAAATTTATTAATTAATAAAACTAATCTTGAGAGGTTAGTTTGAAAAGTAAATGAGAATGTTTATTAAATAATTTAATTTCAATACAATATATATATATATATATATATATATATATATATATAATATATATATATATATATATATATATATATATATAATATGAGTGTGTATTATTATAATCTTATTACGATATATGTGAGTGTATTATTATTAAATTACGATAGAAAAATATTTAGAAAAAGCCATACTTAATTCTATAGGCCCAAAGGAGCTAAAATGAAGCAATCCCACCTATAAATAAGAATAATCATAATTATCATAACTTATATATATCAATAATGATGACCTTGTGAATCATATGAATAATGGCCAAAACAGGTAAAGGGCCCTCATCCATGAGAAAGTCATACTACTACATAAAACCAAATTAGAATAATATCTAAAAATATGATTATAAAGATCATAAATAAATACTAGAGGAACATAATATAAAGGTCAGAATAAGAAGCTGCCAGCAATATATAACTGAATACTCAATCAGAACAAGAAGAAAGAACCCTAGAAGACAAAGGGGGAAGGAAGAAACCCTAAGATGATAGGGCAGGGATCCAACTTCTACTAACCTTCCAACCATCGTCTCTGTTAAGATTGTTGGGTCTTCGCTCAATTTCAATCGCTTCCCTTAACTTGCGATGATGGAAGCGATCCACCCTGGCAATGACTTTAGCCTCCTCAATGCAGACATGATGTTTAGTCTTATCCACATGCTCTGCTAAGGCTGAAGACTTTGTTCTCCCATGCTTCAGGTCTGCTGCATGCTCACAAATTTGTTGTTGGATGGAGCACCCTGTTTCCCCTATATAGGGTGTCCCACAGGAGCAAGGAATCAGATATACACCCTTCATGTCTTTTGGGTTAACAGGATCCTTTACCGACTGCAGGGAATTACGAATGGACATAAAGTTATTTAATTAAATGAATTACCTAGGATACTATTCATTGTACCTAATAGTGTTTAATTCTAGAAATAAAACAATATATTATTAATATTATAAAAATAATAATATTAAATTTATTAATATAATTTTGGCCTAGGTCCTAGAGTCATAAATAGTTGTTATGTGGTCCTAGAGTCAAAAATAGTCGTTATATAGCCGTTGGAGTCTCTGCTCAATCTATTTAACATGCTAAGCCAGATCTGTTTCTTCAACTTGTCCTGACGATGAACCACACTGGTTGGTTCGAAACGCGTCGACAAATGTCTTTGTCATGTGATTTACACCGAAGCTCTTCTCATATCCAGCATTTTATTTGAGAAAATGCAACACATAAGAGATGGTGAATAGAAATGAAAATTCAATGGGGAATAATACAAAGGGATGAGGAATAATTAAATTATGCAAGCGGATTAGAAACCATACAAGTATTCTTCTTACATAGGAAATGGAATTCCAAAAGGAATTAAAGATAAATTTAAGAATATCAATAAACATTTCTTTTAATAAAAAAATAATTTTCATTTTTATTCCTAACTATTGATAATAAAAAAATTCGCCTCTTCAACTTTGTCAAGGAAGTAAACCATGGTAAAATCAACAATTCTATAAATGTTTTTTAATTATGTTGAAATTGAGACCTACGAAATAAAAACCATAAAATAATTAGATAAAGAATAAAGAATAAAAAATAAAGAAGAAAAAGTTTCCTATCCTTTATCCATATTACTATAAATCTTGTCAATAAAATTCATAACCATATAAATTTTCAAAAAATACCCTAAATATAAACAAATAGATCTTATTCAACATATGAATTTTATCCATCTTATCCAACTTATAGCCAAAAGTGATTATATGAAGTTAATGTGAAGTTTCGAGAGAAGACCTAGGTGAAAACATGTGGGAGAGCTTAAGTCTGAAGGAAAGAGAGACATTATTGAAAAGTGAGTTAGAGACATTATAAAAAAAAATGAGTGAGAGAAAGAAAATACCACACAATCTTGTAATCACTTATAAAATATCTATAAGAAATTATGTAATCCATATCAGTAATCCACTCAATTAGACTGCCTTGGAAAGTTGGAGTTGAAATCACTCTCATATAGGAATCTTTTAATTTATTAGGTGCATATCATCCATTACCATATTTGATACTAAAATCATAATGTAATGTTGCTAAAGTCATAAGAATGGTGTTGTATTTGAAATCATATTTCCATGAATATTAATCCCTGTTATTGTTGAAGTATAAGATGAGTGTGTAAATGATAATGATAATGATAATAATAATAATGATAATGATAATGCTACATTTAAAATCAACCAAAAAAATCATAAAAATGATGATTTTGTATTTGAAATCATATTTCCATGAATGTTAATCTCTCTTATTACCAAAGTGTAAAATGAGTATGTGAATGATAAGCAGGAAAAATAAGCATCAAGTCTTGTAAATTAATCTAGAGAGATTCATAGTACTGTAATATGGGATATAAAGTTTTGATTGATTTGTTATCATTTAGAGGTTTGAAAGGAGAAGGGTATAATGAGTGGAAATATTTTGCATTTCTTGTCTTTAATATGATAACATTGTACATCAAAGGCAAGCCAGTTATAAGATTATCATATCACTTATAAGGAAAAAAGGTGTGAATTTGAATAGAAGTATGAATTTGAATAGAAGAGGAAACTTACGAGTCTAAAGGATCATAATATGTTAGTTGATGATCTCAAAAGTATATAAATATATTGAAACCTTATGAGAAGGAGATCATCATATTATATCAAAAAGGAAAAGGGAATCAAAATAAATTTGGAGGGTTCTCCATGTTACTTAATTTCCTTGTGTTCTCTAGAACCTGAATTATTGAAAAGATTCCTTTTGAGTGGATGCCAATTACGCTTGGAAATCCACTTGGGAGACATTGAAAGTTCACCTCATGGACATATGCACTAATATAACATAGTATATTACTTTGAATGCATGCCAACCAGAATGAACGCCCACAAAACATTGAAACCATCACATATTAAGGAAACTATACACCATACATTATTAATAGATGCCAACAAGGTTAGGAAACATTGAAAGTAAGTTTATCACATGTCACATTGAAGTTTATTTTATACAACATACATTATTATTAATATATGCCAACAAGGTTAGGAAACATTGAAAGTAAGTTTACCACATGTCACATTGAAACTTATATAGGAAAAACCTACACAACATACATTATTAATCGTTGTCTCGTTGTCCCACTTAGACAGTAATGTTTGGTTAAACTACACAACACACATTATTAATCATTGTCTCATGGTCCCACTAAGAGTATAGTGGTTTGTGTTTTTTTTGGGTTGTGAGTAAGTATCTTACGCTATAATTAGTTTTATTTATTTATCTATAACTGATTTTACTTAGTTTTCTAAAATTTGTACAAATTGAAAAAATTAATTATTAATTTATTTTATTCAAATATTTAACTTTTGAAATTTAATGTTTCAATTTTTTATTAATTTTAAATTTTAAAAATATAATAAATTAATCTAAATCACAATTTGTTAAGACGAAAAATGCATTTAAACAATAAATTATAGAAATTATAATTTATGCTCAATATTTTTTATTAATTTAAAATGTTAAATATAGTTTAATTTAACATTAAATTGTATTCTTTATAATTATTTATATATATATATATTTTGAGGAAGCTGGAGCGAGAGGGGTGATAGTAAACCTCAAAGAAAAGAATGAATTAAAGCTTGCATGGGGACTCGGCAATGCCACAAACAATCAAGCATAAGCTCTTTCTTTGGAAAGCCTTGAAAATAGTGTCTCGAAAGGCATCAGGAACCTAATCATTGTTGGTGATTTTATGGTGAATATCCAAAAATATTTGAGCCCCGCCAAGCATGAGAACCTCATTGAGTGGCAAACCTCTCCAATTCTTATAAGGATAATATATCTCTTAAATAAAATTGAAAATTACAAAATTTTCCATGTAAAACGAGCCAATAACCAAGCGGTGAACGTGCAAGACAACATTGGTGCGGAGTTAGAGCAAGGTTCTATATGAATTAAAAATATATGCGATATATGTCATATCCCACAATGTTGTACAAGATCTGTG
Source organism: Pinus taeda (assembly GCA_000404065.3). Classification (NCBI taxonomy): domain Eukaryota; kingdom Viridiplantae; phylum Streptophyta; class Pinopsida; order Pinales; family Pinaceae; genus Pinus; species Pinus taeda. Next base: position 97,639 of record APFE031126587.1, read on the forward strand.
TAGTACAACTGGAGTACGGGGCTTCATAAGAATAAACAATTATTTACAATGGATAACATTATGAGATTTCACTGCAGTGCATCGAGAGAGGGGGCAGTTGGTAGGAAGTTATTGCACAGGTGTGAAGACAAGAGCAAGGAGGCCATGAACCATGACATGTGGGCTTTCAGTCCTTGGTTATTTTCTTGGTTATTTAATATGGATTCAATCGAGGGTAGGGTTGGTACCACCGCATTTCAAACCAAGCAGGTTTCAGTGGCGATGGAGATGGATGGTAGCAGCTTCGCCATAGTGCAGAGACAATATTCATTTATGGCTGATAAGATAGAAAGGAATGCTGGGAAGAACTAGACACTTATTTATAATTGTTAGTTACAACAGATAAACCATAGGATATTGCGGAACAGCAGGTTGCAAAGGGAGGCGATGGAGCGTAAGGGTTTCGAGCACGAGGGTTTTGGCTAGCTAGGGTTTATGGTTTCTTCTGCAGCTTCCTGAGTCTACGAGGATCCATCGTTTCCTGCATACTCCGGGCGCACCTACCATCCTCTCTTTTTTGTTGGCCTATTTCGTTTATTCGCATCAGGCTCCTGACATCTGCTCTCTGATCCTCTGCTTCCCTGGAACCTGCTGACATTATGGAAGAACAGGACGCTGTCGATTACTCTACAGATCCTCTGGAAGGGGTATCTATCTGGCGTACCCCTACCGTTTTTCAAGGTATGTATAACCCGCTACATACAAATCTGGCCTCTTTTTCTAGGGGGATCCGTCGCGTTTATGTATGGTGACTCTTCCAAACCATCCCCTTTCCGGGCATGCTCTCTCCTCGCTGTCTACCTCTCTGGCGACCCTCGGATCTACGGTGGAAAATGCCCCCTCTTTCCCCCTATCTTCCCCCTTCTCTGCTTCTGTTTTGTGGCTTCTTAGATCTGATCCGCCTCCCATTACGCCTATTGCCGACTCTCTGTTTTCGGATCCTCTCATTGGCAGCCTCCCACGTAATGCTTCACTCTCCGATTCGTTGAGCCCCCCCGGTGGCATCGATGATCCCTCTTTACACTACACTATTCCTCCTCCTGTTTCTAGAGCCTCCCCGCAAACGGAACGAGCTCGGAGCTCATCCCCGGCTCCTAATCTAGAGAGGAAGATCAGATGTTACAAGACCAAAGCAAAAGACATCTTCCTCAGACTTGAGTAGGACGTCCAGTGGGGTGATATTATGGATCATTCTGACAAAGTCCTGGTGGGTCGCATCAGTGGACGGAAATACTCGGCTTCTCGTTTGAAGGCCTGGGCTTCTGATATTTGGGGACACCATCTGAAGGACACCCCCATTGTACAAATATTAGTTAGAGGATGGTTTGCTATAAAATTCATTCATGCCGACCACACTAACTGGGTCTTATCCTCTCAATGGAATTTTCAACATGCTCCAGTTCTTCTTAAGCGCTGGACTCCCATGTTTGACCTCGAATCTGAGCAGATTGGCATTGGGCCTATATGGGTACGGCTACCAGGCCTCCCATTAGAGTATTGGTCTGAAGACATCTTCAGAAGAATTGGGAATGCAATGGGTACCTTCTTGGATTATGATAGATCCTTCCTTCTATCAGGTGTGATGACTTATGCTCATCTTCTCATCAACCTGGACACCAGAGGTGGTCTACAAGAATACATCACTATACAATGGCGGGACTTGGTGCGCAAGCAGATTATTGATTACGAAGGGATCCCGTATAGATGCCACAAATGTCACCAAGTTGGACATCTATACCAGGATTGTCCATTCCTTCACAAGGGAAAGAAGTTATATCAGGATGAGGCTGTTGAACCCCCCCCACACTTTACTGATCGGCCACAGTCGGAGCAGCCTATATCAGAGCATAATTTGGCCACAGATGCTACGCTTGATCCTCCGGGCAGCTCAGTTGAACACTCTATTCGCATTCCACCAGACCCTGTGCTCGAAGATTCTATTCAGATGGGCGATGGAACACTGGTCTCGCATGCCTCCTCCCCTCATATTCATCCGATATCATCTTCTGTTGTTTCTGCGTCTCACCCGAGCACTTTCCCATCTCGCTGCTCACCTGAGCCTCTCTCAGGGATGCCCCTCGGTCTCTCTGCTCCCCCTCCCCATCTTTCCCTCATATGCTCCATTCCACCACCTGATCCAGCCATTCCCCCGAGTTCGCCCTCCTTGAACACCACCTCCATCTCCACCTCCCTTGCCTCTTCCCCCCCTGCATCCCCTCGATATTCCCTCAGATCCAGATCTAAAGATAGAGGTATCGATGCTATTGGTCTTGACATCATATCTGCTCCTGTCACCCTTAAGCATTCTCGAGGTCGACCATCTTGTATTTCAAAAGCCAGACACACTACTGACGCTGAAGTAGCCATTAGGCAATAGCAAACCATCCTCCGGGCCCTTAGAGTGAAGCAAGGCCCAACCCCTCATCCTACATGAAGGTACTCTCATTCAACTGCAGGGATTTTGCTAGTTCCCCCAAAAAACTAGCTCTCAGAAGATTTCTTACCATATCTCAACCAGACTTCATTCTTCTTCAAGAGACTCTCTGCCCTGCTGACACCCTTGTCCAGTCTTTCAAATCTTGGCTGCCTTACTGGAATTTTCATGCAATTGACGCATCAAGGAGATCGGGTGGATTAGCTATTGGGATTCACAACAAAACAGTCAAGATCCGTAACATTTAGGGCGACAGAGGCTTCATCGGCCTAGACACTTATGTTCTCTCCATGGAAATATACTTACGAGTCATCAACGTATATGGTCCATGTTCTAGCAGGGCTCCCTTTTGGAATGCACTTCTTGAATCTAACTTATTAAAGGAGGACAATATAATCCTTGGTGGCAACTTAAATTTCACTCTGGGTTATTGCGAATCATGGGGGCACCCTGCCCAGGTAGACCCATTCTCGGATACCATATCCAATCTGCTGGAGGAGAATCAATGGGTAGACATACCCACTACCAGACTACAGCATACTTGGTCCAACAATAGAAGTGGAAATTAGAGCTTGGCCAGAAGATTAGATAGGTTTCTTCTTAAGGAATCTCTATATAACAGACTTCCTCACATAAGGCAGTGGGTCAGTTCGGAGGCATCTCGGATCACCACCCTATCTACCTGGAGACGGTCGACACCTACAACAAGATCAAGAGCCCCTTCAAATTTAATTCTACATGGTTAAACGACCCCTCCTATATACATCTGGTTACCGATTATTGGTAGAACAATCCCATTCGTGAACATGAAGACCATTCTGCCGGTTTCATTAGGAAATTAACCGAACTCAATCGTTTATCCAAGCATTGGGCACACTTGAAGCGCGTCCGCGACGACCTTACTCTAAAGGAGGCAAAGAAGGTCATTGCTGAATATGAGATATCTATTGATGGCATTTTCTCTAACGTAGTGAGCAAAGAACAGTTCAGCTCCCTCATAGCCAAGCAAACTCAGATTCTGAAGGATAGAGAAGAAAGTTGGCGGCTACGCAGCAGGGCCATATGGCTTACCGAGGGCGATGACAACACAAATTTCTATCATAAGTTCTCCAACGACCGCAAAGCTATCAACTCAATATGGGAACTAAGGGATGAATAAAATCAGAAAATTACATCTCAGAGGAACCTGGCCAGCTCAGCAATCGATCATTTCAAAGGCATCTATAGAGCCCCCAAAGAGGCCAATATACTGGAGATTATGAGAATGGCAGAAAAATTTCCCAGATTCGTTCTACAAGATGAATAAGAGGATCTCATTAAGGCGGTATCCATGGAAGAATTTGAATCCACCATCAAAAGGTTTAAGAAAGATAGAAGCCCTGGCCCTGATGGTTGGACCATCGAATTCTACATTGCTTTCCTTGATCTTTTGGGCAATGATCTCCTCAATATTATTGAACAAAGTAGAAGAAATGGCAGAATATCTTCCGCTATTAAATCCACTTTCATTGCACTCATCCCGAAAGCCAATCACCCGACATCTTTCAATGAATTCCGGCCCATCTCCCTCTGCAACTGCCTATATAAAATTATTGCTAAGATCATCGCCAATCGTCTAAAGCCCATATTATCTCGCCACATATCCCCTGAACAATTCGCTTTCCTCAATCACAGGCAGATACATGAGGTCATTGCCACCGCTCAAGAGCTCCTACATACTCTTCATACCAAAAATAAAAAGGGCCTTATATTAAAGGTAGAACTTTCCAAAGCCTTCGATAGAGCCAACTGGCTCTACATTAGTTTTCTCCTGACTCACCTTGGCTTTCCCTACAGCTCTGATGTATCCTACAGCGTACTTCTCAATGGTGAAGCCACATCTTTCTTTACCTCAGAAAGAGGACTCAGGCAAGGTTGCCCATTATCTCCACTTCTTTTCCTCCTCATTATGGACGGATTGAGTCAGCTTATCACATCTACCCGCGATAGGAATCACTTCAATGGCATCAATATCTCTGATAATTTTTATCTAACACACCTCTTGTTTGTTGATGATATTCTCATTTTTCTTAATGGATGCATAGGTGACACCACCTCTCTCCAGAATATATTTGCACTCTTTCAACAGGCCATAGGCATGCAGATAAATGAAAGCAAATCTACAATCACGGTTGTGGGCTGCTCTCAACACGAATGTACATTTGCATTACAACGTTTCCCTTTCATCTCATTATCATTAGCTGACGGCATCAAATATATAGGGTACAAATTAAAACCTCTTGGCTATCGGATTGCAGATTGGACTTGGTTAATAGCAAAGGTGGAGAAATGACTGCAGGTTTGGTATCACAGATATCTCTCTAGAGTGGGTAGATTGACTCTCATAAAAGAAGTCATTGAAGCCACTCCAGTATACTGGATGACCTTGGTGTGGATTCCTCGCGGCATCCTGAACAGATTACAAAACATTTGTGCCAGATTTTTATGGAAAGGTCATCACACAGGGAAGAAATTTGCCTGGGTGAAATGGGCTACCATAGCAAGACCCAAACGATGGGGCAGATGGGGCATTAAGAACCTCGACCTTTTTGCCAAGGTGCTGGCTGCCAAGCTTGGATGGAACCTCTTGACCACAGATAGCCTATGGTCTCGTGTCACCCAGGTAAAATATATCAAGCCTATGCACCTTATGGACTGGTTCTGCCTTCAACACATCCCTGGTCGCAATATATCAAACATTTGGAAAGCGGTCCTCCAATATTTACCTCTACTGCGGGAAGGTATTACCTGGCGCATCAAAGAAGGAAATAGTGTGAGGATTGGGGTGGATCCGTGGGTCGGGTGCAGCAATTCACACAGGTTACCTGATGGACTGTTAATGCACCTTCATAATAGAGGCATCACGCATATGGCGCACATTGGGATAGAGCGAACTCCACCTTTCTGCAACAAGCTTGGGCATCCCCCCGTACCCTAGAGATACCAGAACAGTGGCATCTAGAATGGAGGGCCTTCACTGACGCTCTCTCGCAGGCGCATATACGACTCACCGAAGGCCCCGATGACATTATTTGGGCAATCGCACCCCACGACATCTACTCTCCCAGGTTGGGATACATAAAACTCATGGAATCTTACAAGCCCACGACTATTCTCCCCATCTGGAAAGACCTCTAGAAGCTGGATGCAGCCCCACGCACTTGGCTCTTAATGTGGAACATACTATTCGATAAAATTCCAACATGCACCAATCTCCTGAAGTGATCATTCCATGGTCCGTTCATATGCCACCTATGCTATATCGAAGAGGAAATCACATCGCACTTGTTCCTAAATTGTCAGGTAACTATAGAATTTTGGCAAAACATTACTTCACATTATCCATCCCTCAAAGTCTGGCAGGGTCAGAATCTTATGGAGGCGTGGAGCGATTGGCGCCGTTTACATACAGGAAAATCCGTCAACATGCCATTGCTAGTTTGCTGGGTAATATGGATTGCCCGGAACCAGGTTATATTTCAGAATAAGGTGCCTCATTGGTCTGTCATCCTGAGCCACACCATTGCAGACTTCGAATTGCTCCCTGCAGCTATTCCAAAAAATCCTATGTGCACCCACAAGCATATAAATCTGGATAAATCGATGCCTTGGGCTTTTTTCGACGGCTCTGCCCAAGAATCAGGATGTGGTGGTGGAGCGCTGCTATATCTCAGCAATGATCATTATTATAAAATTCAGATTAATCTTGGTTGAGGCTCCAATAATTTTGCTGAATTATGCACAACAAATCATATCATACATTTTGCCATACAGAATCAGTGCAGCCACCTCCAGTTATTCGGGGATTCACAAATTGTATGCAACTAGCTGAACGATTCAACACAATGTTACTCTTTCTCTCTGAGTCACATCCTCCAAGAGACAAAAAGACTGATCACATCATTTGAATCCTTCAAATGCAGCCACATCTACAGGGAACAGAACGCTGAAGCAGACCAGCTCTCCAAAGAAGCAGCACAAAATCAAAGGGAAGACTGGCTGATTCAAGAGGTGATTGATGGATCATCCCATCAATACTACCACAGACCATTTCATGATATTCCTTAGGATGGGGCTTTTAGTCCCGCATATAAACAGTGCACATTATCTTGTAGTTTTTAAATTTTTGATTATTGCTATTTTATATATAACATCTAAGTAGTTGAAGCAGTTTTAGTTGGGCTCTCTGCGTAGAGCTGGAATATAAGCTGTCAGTCATCTTTGTTTCCTCTAATTTCAGACATATTCAGTCTCAGTGATAAATGAGGCATCTTCAGGAAGGTCACCGACCCACACTTATGAATGCAAGTGCATCTGCAAAATGTAATTTCTCCATTATTAGAAATTACGACTTTTTCCTTATGGGAAAAAAAAACCATAGGATATTGCTAATGCAAGGGAAAATAGCCATGAAAATGGCCTCGGAAAGCAATGGAAGTGATAGTGAAGTGGTGGAGTCTGGGTGCTATGGGAATATAGGGGATATAGTTGATAGCTCTTGTAATAAATCAATGAAAACATGACGATATTGTATGCTCAACTGTATGGTGTCAGTAAGGATATGGAATTTGCTCCAAAAAAACATGGAACTCCTGACTACGTCTTGAACCTAAGCTATAAGGTAGAAAATATTGAAGTAAAGGTGGAGACAACCACTATGGGTGTGCAAAAACAAGTCTTTGGTTTCGAGGATGGCTCTACTCCTCAAGTTGATGGTGTCATTGGTGATGCAAATCGTGGCTTGGACCCTGTGGCAGGCAGAAACGAAGAACCGTTGATGCCTCCTAACGAGGCTCTGGGAGAAGTCGACACTGGAAGCTGTGGGTGATAGCTGTCTCTTTCTTGTTAAAATCTATGTTTTTTCGAACAATAATGTATTGTGGAGTCTTTTAGAAGGTTTATAGTATAAAATATGTAAAGAGTATGTATTTGAATAACACAAGTAGTAATAGGGTCTTTCACCTAATTAATCTGCTGAACAGTTTTGAAAACATACTCTCCATAACAATAAGAAATCTGACCCATTTTCAACTTTAATAATAATAATATCTAATATATTATTATAATATAATAATAATATATATATATAAATATATATATATAATTATATATATATATTATATCTAATATATATAATTATATATATATAATATATATAGATATATTATAAATATAATATAATTTAATTAATTTTAATTTCCAAAACAAATTATATTATTTAATTTAAAATTAATATCTCTAATATAAATAATAATATTTTAGATAGTTTTCTTGGGGCTTATGCCGAATCGTGCACTCTGGCAGCTACAGGCGAATGGCCTAGGGTTCCCCTGCTGACCCGCGCCCTCTGACTCCTGCCTGGCAGCTCTGCTGCTAGGCTCGCCCTCCTCGCCCCTTTGGGCTCCCTCGAGCTTTCAACTGACCTCTGGGCCTCCTACTCAGTTCCCGCTCCAGGGCTCCTCTGCGATAGCCTCTGCCTCTCCAGATCAACCTGCGACTTGGCTCTCCAATGGCTGGGATGGATCCCCCTCCTCCAGACCCTGAAGACTACGAGAAGCAGTTTGCATCCCTCATTCCAGAGAACACAACATCAAGAATCCGCCCAACTGCATCTAAGTTCATCAAGAAACTCGACGAAATACCTGAAGTTTCCCTCCCACCTTCCCTCCCGAGGAAGGCTGCAATCTCTTTAGCTAAAAGAGGTCTGATAGGCCAGTTCATGGGACTCTGGCCCTCACCCAGATCAGTACAAAAATGGGTGGAACGCAACTGGAACTCGATCATACAAGGAAAAATAGCAATCAGATTTTGCGGAAGAGGCTTTTACACGTTCTTGTTTGAATCAAAGGAGGACATGAATCTCATATTCAGAAATGGCCCCTATTTTATGGATTCACGAGGCCTCTATCTGAATAGATGGTCTCCTGACTTCGATCTGGAAATGGACGTCCCAAACGCAGTCCCGGTTTGGGTCCGTCTTCCTCATCTGCCGCTTCACTGCTGGGGAGATGAATCAGTCAAGGCCATTGGGAATGTTGTCAGAAAATTCATAGACAGATCTGAACCAAAGGAGAACATGCATGCTTGTGCAAGGATATGCGTCGAAGTAGATCTTGGGAAAGGCCTGTCGGAAGCTATCAAGATCAAAATAGATCAGTGGACACACATCCAACAAGTAGACTACGAGTAGCTACCCTTCAAGTGCAAGGTATGTCACGAGTATGGGCATTTTGCAAATAGATGTAGCAAGTTAAAAACAAATGAATCTGATGGAAATGTTGAAAACTCTGAAGGCACATGGGAACAAGTTAAAAAGAAAAGATCTAACCCCCCTCCCAGCTCAATCTCCAAGGCCCCCTTGGAAAATCCTTCTGTTCCCATCCATCCTTCTAGTTTAGCTCCCCCCTTCCCCTCATCCTCCAACCCCTTTGAATCTCTGTCAGCTGAAGACCCCATGTCCCCTCCCCCATCTCCCCGAGGCATTGCACTTGTAATCTCCTCCCCCCTCTCTCAACCTCAGCCCTCCCCTCCTCCAACCATGGACCGAATACTAACGAGAAACAAAATGAAAGAAAATAATCTCACTTCTGACCCTCCTAGAAAAGTAGGCAGGAAGTCAAATAAAGAAATCAGAGATGAAAATGCAGCGAAAGAAAGGCCACTGGAACTCAGCAACCAATGGACACTTATCTAGACAAGCCAAAAGAAAGTGGGGAAAAGATGAAAGAGAAGAGCGGGACTCATACAAAAAATGTTAAATGATGATTTTGGTCTCTTGGATTGTAGGGGGATGGGCTCCTCCCTAAAAATAAACGTAGTCTGGGATCTAGTCAAATTGGAGCAGCCAGACCTCCTCCTCATCCAAGAGACCAAAATATCCGATCATGACTTCCAAAATCACATCAAAAGAAGCAAAAACTACATAGGCACAACAATAAGCGCAACAGGTGCATCAGGAGGTATAGGAACTATATGGAATAAAAACAAATGGGACCTTATAAACCAAAATTCCCACAACTGGTGGGTAAGAACAGACATTCAAAACAAAGCCTCAAAAGAGGAATGCACAATCTACAACATCTACGCAACAAACCACTACAGGGACAAAGCAACATGCCGGGACTCAATAACCACAGATCTCCAATCAGTTCAAGGCAGGAACATTTTCTTGGGAGGAGACCTAAATTTAATAAGGAATTTTGATGAAAAATTAGGAGGGAACTTCTACGCAGACCCCTCAAGAGACTCTCTAGAAACTCTAATCCAGGCCCACAATCTAGTTGATATTCCCCCCCAAAACGGGAAGTATACATGGAGTAACAAAAGAATTGGCAACAACAACATAAAAGAGAGGCTAGATAGAATTCTTGTTCAAGAAGGAATAGTAGCAAGTTTCCCTTCCATCAAAAGCAAAATCATTCAAGGCTCTGCCTCAGACCACAAGCCCGTGGTTTTGACTCTGGACAAGGGAAGGAATTTGGGGCCCCTCCCTTTCAAATATAATAAAGCTTGGAACTAAAAAGAGGAATTTCGTAAACTGGTCCAAGAACAGTGGGCAAAGGAAGTCGTTGGTTCTCCCCACTATACATGGGAAACCAAACTAAAGTCTCTCAGAACAGTTATCAAGCAGTGGGCAAGAGATAATGCAGCAGTGGAAAACAAAAAATGAACAGATCTCAATAAACAGTTAGAGCAATGGAATCATGAAAAAGATAACATACAGTGCACAGAGGAGGACCAAACCAAAGAAAACGAAATGTATAGGGAATTATACAGACAAAACAGATTGGAGGAAGAAGAACAACGACAAAAATCAAGGTGTCTCTGGCTCAGGGCTGGAGACAAAAACACCTCATTCTTCCACAACAGTCTAAAGCTCCGACACGCTAGAAACCAAATAGAAAAAATCATGGCAAAAGGAAAAGAGATCAGCGATCAAGAAGAAATCAAAGAGGCAGCTTATAGACATTTCAAATCCTTATTATCAGCAGACTCTCAGACTCTGGACAACACGGATTTTCTAAGGCCAATTGAGAAAAAAATCACTGATTGGCAAAACAGAGAGTTGGATCAGGAGGTGTCAGAAGAGGAAATTAAGTTGGCAGCGTTCAGTATGCAGCAAGACAAGGCTCCAGGTCCTGATGGGGTCACGGTGGCCTTCTTCAGAAACCACTGGGAAACAATAAAAAAAGACTATATAAGGATGGTGAAAAATGTCTTCCAAAAATACAAGATGGGAGACAACACAAAATCCTCTCACCTAGCCCTTATTTCCAAGGACCTTAATCCCCTCTCCTTTGATCGCTTCCGCCCAATCTCCTTGTGTAATGTCTCTTACAAGATAATCACCAAAATCCTAGCCAATAGACTCAAAAAACTTCTCCCCTATCTCATCTCAGAGAATCAAGGTGGCTTTGTTCCTAGTAGACAAATCAAGGACAATGTCATCTTAATTCAAGAGGCAATCCATAGCAGTATCAGCAGGAATGAAAGAGGCATGATCATTAAATTAGATATGGCAAACGCCTTTGACAGGGTCAACCATCACTTCTTGAGAGAAGTCCTCAGAAAATTTGGGATCTCCAACAATTTTATCAGCATCATCATGGAGTGCATCACTCATCCCTGGACAGCTCCTCTAATTAATGGTAGACTGAGCAGCTACTTCAGAAGTACAAGGGGTCTGAGGCAAGGCTGCCCCCTCTCCCCTTCTTATATATTATAATGGCAGAAACTCTGAGCACCCATCTGGAAAAACTCCGCAAGCAAAAAGAAATTACAGGAATCAGTATAGAAAGAGGGATCAAAGAAATCAATCACTCACTTTTTGCGGATGATACCCTCCTAATAGGGGGAGCCTCAAGCTTGATGGCAAAAATATTCAAGAAAACGTTGGACACTTTCCTAACAGCATCGGGAGGAAAACTAAACAACAAAAAATGCAAGATATACACTTGGAATGTATCCTTGCAAATCATGCAAAGAATCTCCATGATCCTGGACATACCGGTACAAAGAAATTGGAACTACTTCTCGTACTTGGGTCTGCCACTAGCAAAAGAAACAGTCAAGTCAGAAATTTGGGTAAAGCATATAGAAAAAATGAGAGGAAAGTTACAAAGTTGGGGAATGTCTTGGCTCAATTTGGCAGGCAGAACTACCCTCATCAAGGCCATTCTCTCTGCCCTCCCCATATACCAGTACGCTGTAACCTTAGCTCCTGCAAGCACCCATAAACATATGGAAATAATCATAATAAGCTTCTTATGGCAGGGAGGGAGGCAAGACTCTAAAAAATTCAGCCTTGTCAAATGGGATCAAGTCATTCTTCCATTCGAAAAAGGAAGTCCAGGAATAAAAATCCCAAGCCTCTCCAATAAGGTTATGGGTTTCAAACTAATTTGGAGAATGCTCAAAGGGAAAGGCTCTTGGTGGGTAGAGGTTATCAAAAGGAAATATCTCAATGGCCTCAATTCTAATATCCTCTCTGAAACAATTGTGGATAGACAGTCCACTCCGGTTTGGAAGCTTATCAAAAAAGTCATCCCTCAATTTAGAAACCACATTTCAAAAGTGTTGGGTAGTGGAAGAGAGACAAACATCTGGTCTGACAGAATCATGGGAGCAAAGCCAAGGAATTTAATTCAAAATCTCAGACCCCTCCAAACATGGATGGAAGCAAAAAACTTGAACTCCTTATACGATATCTCCCTCTGGGATCACAACAGCTGGTACGATTGGAAGGGCCTCTCCCCCCCAAATGACCTCAAGGATTTATGGATTGAGCTCAAGATATCCCTCTCAGGATCAACTCCCACAAACAAAATGACAGAGGACAGGTACGTCTGGGACCCTAATGGAGGGAAATTCACAGTCAAAGATGGCTACAAGCTCCTACAGGACACCATGGCTACTAACAATTGGAACCTTCACAAAGTGGTCTGGAAATCAGAATGCCTACCAAAGATCAAGTTCTTTAATTGGACTCTTCTCAAAGGTAAGATTCTCACGGAAGAGAACCTCAAAAAAAGAGGCATTCTTGGCCCCTCAATCTGTTGTTTTTGTTGAGTTGAGGAGGAAAGCAGCCAGCACCTTTTCTTTGAATGCCCCTTTGCTCAAAGTTGTTGGAAGCACATTATCAGTCCCCTAAGTATAGGAGAGACCTTCGACTAGCTTACCTCTCTTCAAAAAAATTGGGAAAAATGCTACCCTTACCCTAAGAAAAATAAGAACCTCATCATCCAACTGCGGAAATGCATTCCCTCAACTCTCAGTTGGCAAATTTGGATCACCCGAAATAACTGCATATTCAAAACCCAGAAGCCCAACATAGCCCGCACCTTGGCAAAAACCATAGCTCTCATCTCAGAGTCCATAAGCGCCAATGGTATGTCCCAACCAGATCAAGACAGCTGGCACAAAACTGAGATTGAATGGTTTAGTAAATTCTGTCTCAGCTTTGACAAAAGAAAACACCCCCTAGCCAAAGTAGACAAGAAAAGGAACAATGGAAGCTCAGAGGCACCAAAGAGGAAGTAAGCCAATGGATTCTAGATCAAAAAAGACCTACCCTACAGTTCGATGGAGCCTCCAAGAATAATCCGGGGAAACCTGGGGCAGGGGGAGTCATAAGGGATCAGCATGGCAAAGTCATGATCACTTATGAATGGGGCCTGGGTAAAATGTCCAACAACAAGGCAGAGGCTTAAAGACCTTTTACTAGGCACAACAATCCTGAAGAGAATGAGCATACAAAGCTCAATCATTCTGGGAGACTCGGCTATCCTAATTGTAGCCATGGCAACAGGTGGCAAATTTAAACAAACTGCTCTCAGCAACCTTAAGATTCGGATCATGGATAACATCAACAACATAAGGGGTGCCACATTCAAACATGTCTTGAGAGCTAACAACTCTAAAGCGGACTGTCAAGCCAACAGAGCAACCAGTAGGTCAATTGGTCAAGTAAGAGAGAATGAAATCACATATGACAAGCCAATAACGTAGCCTGTCCCACTATACTCCAAACTTCCAGAACCAGGGTCAGCTCAGTAATCATGCCTTCCTCTTTGCGCCCTTCCCTAAGCTCCCCAATCCGCTGGCAGTCCTCACTGACTACGCCATCGATCTCTTCAACACCTTGAAGCACGCAAGCGATCCTCCCTTTGCCAACCCGACCAGGTACGAACTCATGTATCACATGATCCTCACCGCCATATTCATGCATCAACTAGGCAGATTTCGCATCGAAATCTTATCCATCTGCAAAAAAATCTACGACCTGTCCCTCGAATCTCCCAAATCCTTAAGCCTCCTCTGCCCGAAGCCCCTGACCAGCACCTCTCCCCTCTTTAAAATCAGCAGTGCTCCATACGCTTCTCACAGGTCGAACAACGCAAAGGATTGTCTCGCTTCAGCCTTCCTCTGGAGCAGATCAGCATCAGAGGCTGCCTCTCGACCGTCTGAGATTGGAGGCCGCCCTCCCTCTACAGTGCGCTCATCTTCTTCAGTCTACTACCTCTCCCAGGTAGCTATCAGTATACCATTCCCTCTCCCTCTTCTAGTATCCCTCTCGGCAATCTCTGTCCCTCTTTCGAGCAGCGTTCTCGCTCAGCTCTCCCCTCTCCCTCATTTTCTTCTCCCCTCTGTTCACTGCTCCCCCAGTTTCTTCCCTCAGCAGCAGCTTTGCATAGCCTAAAAAACGCAAGACTCTGAAATGGCTGACCATCAGGAAGAACGCGATCTAGCACCAAATCCATTGGAGCGAGTCATAACTAACAACAACTGCATCTTGTGCAAATTCCACTGCTTCATGATAGCAAGATTCGTTAAACACTTCAATGAACTCAAGGAGGATTTTCAAGCAGACAACAGATCAAAAAAAAAAAAATTGGAGAAGCAGAAAGCAGAGATAGAAGCCCTCAAGGAGAAATGCAACCATATGGAGGAAGCAATATCTCACATCAAAACAATAACTCAGAGCATGCAAGCAGAAGCCTTGACAAGGGCCAGCGCAAAAAAGGAACCTTAGCCCGACGACTCTGTTAACCAACAGTAGCCTCTGGATATATGCATTGTAAATTTTGTTTGTTAGTAGGATCCTTTGTCCGGCAATATAGCCATTATCTCTTTCGAACGATTCTCCACAATTTCATCAATAAGGATCAAGGGTCGACGCACCCATTTTGGATCCTCCCCTCTTTGTCTTACCTCTCATATGTAAAAGGACTTGCTCCATTAAGTTTTTATAATACATAAGTAACCGATCTTGTTAAAAAAAAATAATATTTTAGATAACATGATAATGATACTATACATTACTTTTTTTGCTTTTAAAATGTTAAATTGAAAACTAACATTACACTGTATATTCATTTAAAAACACATATAATTTAAATCTTTCTCAAAATTAATATATCAATTTGAACTTAAATGGTAATCTTATCAGCTACTTATAATAAATCTAATTAACAATAGACATTTTAAATATATATTATATGAAAAATAAATTATATAAACTGTACTACCCTTGAATTTGAAATTAACTGAATTTGAAATTAATAAATATATTAGAATCCTAACAATTTAAAGAAAACCCTCCAAAACATACATGGACAAAAATGACATCCAAACTTTGAACTCGTGCCAATTTAAATTAATATTTTTGTTAACGATTTATATGTATGAGAAAAATGTTTTAGAGTAATAAAATGTCGTTCTTAGTTTTTGAAATTATTTTTATATATTTATATATAAAAAAAATGTTATTATGTTAATAGTATGTTTATTTTAGAATATGGATTTTATAATTTAATATAATTACAAAATTTAAATAGTTAATATATATTTATAAATATTAATTTATGATAAATATCAAAATACATATTTATGATAGGTTTTAGATTATTAAAAATTTAAAAAGCCATAAATTTAATTAAATTATAAATTTATTTTAAATTATTATTTATAAAATAATTAATTTATAAGTTAATATATATATAAAAATGTGGAAGAAGATTTTTATCTATAGAGATTTAATTCTCACTTTACCATGGAGATTTTTAATATGTAAATATACTTTGTTACAACGCCATGAGTCAATACCATGACTTATCAATACCATAGGTCCAAAAAACCATAATTTATTTCATATGACACTTGTTCATGTAACATTTTTTTTAATTAATAATTTAATTAAAAAAGCAAAAAAGACATAACTACTTTGAAGATAAATTTCAACCTTTGATTTGTGTATGCTACTAATAATATTGTAGAATATTCCATAGAGATTAAATCCTACCCATCCACCTAATAATGATTGAACCGAGGGTCATTCTACAACCCAGTGTGAAGGTGATGTGTAAGTATGTGTGTCCATCTTAAAATAAAAATAAAATATTCTCTACATAAAAAAAAAAATGTCAACTATAATAAAAAATATATTATATTCATATACAGCTTGAGTGGGCCTAATTGTTAAGAACATGTGTTTCCTCCTAATAGGTCACAGTTCAAAAACAAGGAGGTAGAGTATGTATGCCTTCCTAGCAGAAAAAATTGAGGTAAAATCTTGATTTGTTTCTGTATTCAGGCTGTGATTCATAATGAATTAAGAAAAGTCTTTCGATAGAAATAAAAATAAAGAGGACTAAAAATAAAAATTAATAAAAATCTTTCACTAGAAATCACATAAGAGAAATTGATGATTAAAAATAAAAATTAAGCAAAATCTTTTGGTAGAAATCACATAAGAGAAATTTTCGACCGATTGTACCAACAAGTGTAGTTCATCATCAGGACCGGATAAAAAGGATTAAAAATAAAAATTAAACAAAGTTTAAAGTCTTTCGGTAGAAATAACATAAGAGAAACAAGTGTGGTTCATCATTAGGACCAGATGAAGATGATTAAAAATAAAAATTAAGCAAAGTCTAAAGTCTTTAGGTAGAAATCACATAAGAGAAATTTTTGGCCCAGATGAAGAGACAAACCATGGCAAAGGCTTAAAATAGAGAGCAATATCATGATATTAATTTATTAATATATTAATAATATTATACTAAATAATAAACGGCTAGTTTTGAAAAACCCATGGGCCACTTTAAATATTATATCTTTCAAAAAATATTTAAACATGTCACTCATATAATATCTATTTATAACTAAAACTTGGATAAAATAATATAATAATAATAGAGTTCTACATGAACTAATATATTCACTAAAGTAATTAGAATAAAATAAAATGCAATATAAATCTTAACTTTTAAAAATATTTTAATGTTGTATCAATAAAATATTTTAATATGAATTAATATTGATGTATACTTAAAAATATATTAATAACAAAAAACTAGTTAAATATGATAAGATATGGTATGGGCCCATGGTATTGTAACAAAACTTATTTACATACCAATATAGATCCATATTAAGTATGGATTTAACATGAGACGAGAGGGATCAAATTTTTTCACATGCACACTTATTTAGAATGCAAAATACAATGTGTTAATTTTCATTGTTTAAATTGTATTTTTGAATGCCAAATAAAGATTATATAGGACCAAATAAAAACTTAATTTTTTTATGATATATACATAATTTTTTTTAAATGCTATATTAAATATATGTTAATTTGACATTAAATTTTTACATAACCTATACATTCCAGTCATTTCTACCCAAATTAAAATGATTTTTTATTTTATACATCTTTAAGTATATATCAAATATTAATTCATTAAAATATTTATTGAAACCCAATTAAATATTTATAATATACCACATAAAAAATTTTCCACATTTTTCTTTACACAGATATATATGAAGTTCATATCGATATAAATTTAGTTAATAATACATTATTATAGTGGACGTTACTTTTTTTATTTAGAACATAATTTTTAATTTTTATTTCTACTTTAAAGAGGTACTGACAGATGGACATACTTACACATACCCTCATACTGGGCTGTAAAATGTGGTAATGGGCTGTAAAATGAGCCTCTCCGGCTCAATTAAAAATCTTCATGGTTAAAAAATATGTTACATATTTTTTTTAAATGTATATATGTTTAACTTATATATTGACTACTTTTATAATTAGTAGTAGTAATAATCTAAAATAAAATTATAATTTAGTTATTTTTGTGATTTTTTTCAATTTTAATGTTGTGAGATATATGATGAAGTAAGTGTTTTGATGTCTACTTATGTTTATCAACTATTTAATTTAGATAGCTACACTAATAATATGAGTGTTTTGTTGTACTTTTTTTCTATTATTTTAATTTCTTTTACTAAAATATAATTTTGGCACAATGTCTTTATATTGATATTAATAATATTTGGAAAGAAATAACTTAGAAAATCTAAGTGCTTTATGATGAGATTAAATTCTTAAATACTAAATCTTAATAAGAAATTGTTTTCTTTGAGGTAAGTGATGAAGTAACCATGATAATAAATATAAAGAAAGTTGATTATATATATATATATATATATATATGAGAAAAACCCATAAGAGTTTTGTATTAATAAAGAATAGTTCTTGGGCCAAAACCATTACAATAGCTAACTGCAAGTTGACCATTGATAATTTCACTTATCCATTCATTCAAAAAACATCAAAAATGCATCTATTCTTACTTGTACTAAATACATTACAATTAAACCTGTTTAAAGGTCTCGATCATCAGACAAAACAAAACTTGCATGGAAACATAACAACGATTTAAGATTGGTGGTGACCAGATAAGACCTCTAAAAAATATGCCATCAGCTGCATTCATTTCCTATTGAATACATTACAATTGAACACATGTTTAAAGGTCTTGATAATTAGACAAAAATTGCATGGAAACATAACAACAATTTAAGATGGGTGGTGACCAAAAAATACCTCTAAAAAATATGCCATCAGCTGCATTCATTTCCTACTGAATACATTACAATTGAACACATGTTTAAAAGTCTTGATGATCAGACAAAACTTGCATGGAAACATAACAAAGATTTAAGATGGGTGGTGACCAAAAAAGACCTCTAAAAATCTGCCATCAACTGCATTCATTTCCTACTGAATACATTACAATTGAACACATGTTTAAAGGTCTTGATGATCATATAAAACTTGCATGGAAACATAACAACGATTTAAGATGGGTGGTGACCAAAAAAGACCTCTAAAAAATCTACCACCAGTTGCATTCATTTCCTACTGAATACATTACAATTGAACACATGTTTAAAGGTCTTGATGATCAGACAAAACTTGCATGGAAACATAACAACGATTTAAGATAGGTGGTGACCAAAAAAGACCTCTAAAAAAAATCTGCCATAAGTTGCATTCATTTCCTACTGAATACATTACAATTGAACACATGTTTAAACGTCTTGATGACCAGACAAAACTTGCATGGAAACATAACAACCATGAAAACTTGCATGGAAACATAACAATGATCTAAGATGGGTGGTGACCTAAAAACACCTCTAAAAAATCTGCCATCAGCTGCATTCCATAAGGGCGTTAAATTTTCTTCTTCACAGTAGTTGTCCCAAATCCAATACCACCCGAACCAAGCTGAGAAATTCTAACAATGATATTCTATAGAGTTGTAACCTAAGTATTAAGAGCAAGAATCTCCCCCTGTAACTCATTCATAGAATTTGCTTAAGAGCAAGAATCTCCTCCTATAACCCATTCATAAAATTCCCCACCTCACTGTGGCTAAAATGACTAGCATTGCCTATCATCCATATCGTCATGCCTCTTTTAGGCATCTAACAAGGCTTTAGCAACGTCTAGGATTCGGTCAAGCAGGTTTCTCTCACTTCCATAATCCATAATATTTTGGGGCTCGCCGATGTCCAAGGTCATCCGTTGAGTACCACTAGAGAGCACACCAACCTTGACTTCATAGATGTCTACCGAAACTTCACAGGCCATTAAATAAGACTCATCATTGAGCCATGAGCCAAACTAGTGCATATAATCCATCACTGAGCAAAAATATTCAGTAATTCGGGGAAGAGATTGGTGATGGGAATTGCAGAGCAACACCATTAACCTCATTTCTCTGCTCAAGAAATATTTCGGCTTATCCAAATAAAGGCCCACCCACTCCTGCCGATGGATGAGAAAATAATAGTTTCGGATCAGACAACATGTATTTATGGGCAGCTGCCATTTGGTGCAAGGAATGTGCCACCGATGGAGGAATTTGAAAATTTGTGGTTGAGTGTCAGACAACAAAGCCATAGATCCCATCAAATTTAGTATTCGAGTCGAGAAAAGACTATAGTGCGATACATGGGAATTCAATTTGATAATACATGAATTCCAGATGAAGGTACCTTTGTATACCTTGGTAGTTTGGCCATAACTAAGGAATGGGTCATATTTAGTAATTTGAAGGGCTATTTAGTAATTTGAAAGTTTATTCCTATTTTCGCTTGGCCTAGGGAAGATCTATTTTTTTCCAACGTAGTTTGGCCGTAACTAAGGAATGGGTCATATTTAGTAGTTTGAAAATTTATTTGTATTTTCGATTAGGAAAGATTTTTTTTATCCAACTTATCTCTTATCGCATTTAGATGTCTATACACATGGAAATATTTCAGGTGCTCAAACAAAGAGATAAGTAATTATATCCTTTGAAGGACAGGAGGAATATATATGCACTTACCATTTTCTTCCTTCATAATTTGGCGAATAACAAGTAATAAATCGTCACAGACCAAAAGTTTTAGTATTTTTTTAGCCATCGATAGTTCTAATCCTTTCCAAAATGCTAAAAACTCAACTTGGTTGTTGGACGAATTTTTGAGACCCTATGAAAATTGAAACACTATTTCTTCATCAAGGATGATTAGAATACCTCCCATTCCCACCTCCCCCAATGTGATGATATTGAACAAACCAACAAATATTTAAAATTAGGATTTCCTTATAAAAGGGTTTGCCACCCCATGGAACAAAGAACAAAATTTTTGTGGTCGAGGAGTTTTTAAAGAATATTTGATGACTCAAAGGATTAACACAGAGAAGTTTAGTGATATGACAAAGACTTTAAATGGACAACAAATCATGGAAAAAGTTCTTCATGATTTTAAAATGCTAATAGTTATTACTGATTTATGTTAACCACAACCTCTAGTATCTTATGATTTATATGCTAAGTTAAATATGACCATCAAAAGAATAGTAGATTTTATTTTTGTAGTTTTAGATGTAAATGAGCAACTAGAACATATAACTATTGTTGCTAAGAAAAATCCTCTTGGCTATCGTACACTAAATGCTCCATCATATATCAAACATATATCGGCGGGTGTCCTAAACATTATGTAGGGTCCCACTTTACCAACCATCAACAATATAGAGAAGTAGAGGTCACATTGAACAATAATACTATTTTTTTTCTTAATAATATTACTAAATTATCATGTAATCATGTTCCTTCATTTACTTCCATATAAGAATATAATATAAGAAGTTTTCAATAACCTTCCGTTATAACCAATTTCAAAACACATTTCCTCTCAAGTTTAAATAATATAGCATGTGCGCTTTTCATATTTATATGTAAGCTCTAAGTAAGACTAGAAATAAATTCCACCATAATGTCATGTGTGAGCATTAAGCTAGATAGACATATTTGATCCCCTAGTTTATGCTAAATAAGTTCCACTTATTGACTCTTGACATCATAACCACAAAAGTATGCCACAAGAACCTAAAATATTATGTTTCTATCATAAAATCACATATAAAGGTATGAGTATTAACCTGCATGTAACAAGGTAACTGAAGGAGGAATATGTTATAGGTTTTAACCCCATACAGAAATTACCTACATATGAATTCTAAAACACATAAAATAAACAATGCGAGAGCATAACACATAAAACACATATACACAGAGATTTTCCGCTGGATCCCAAAACTGGGACTACTAGCTTGATTTTTTATTATATTCCTTTCAGTGTTACAATACATATCTATATATGCTGAAGCATCCAATACCATGGACCGAAAAACCATCGCGTCCAAAACCATGGAACAAAAACCATCACGTCCAAAAACATCTACGAAAATCATGCACAAAACCATAGGTGGGTCTTCCCAACCTAACATAGGGTCCAAAACCAAAATTTTCCGGGGTGCTACACCAGACCCCATAAAGTGGGGTTACTGGTGCCCCTCAAACCCCCTATGACCTCCCCCCCTCTAACCCCTAGTTAAGTGCGTGGGCTAGTCGTGGAAAGAATATTACACAACCCAACATTCTCCCACTCGTTGTTTTCTTTCCCCAGGGGGCCACAAGAGGGCTTAGTCATTTATCCTGCCCTGCAATGCCTATTGTTTCTCTACATCAAGAGAACTTCTCAGAGCTCACATATTTTTTCAATGCATCTGCAGTATTCTTCAAAGTGTCCACCTTTACCTACAACACCTTTTTGTCTTCTATCATATCCCTCACAAAGTGATACTAAACATCAATGTGCTTTGTATTTGAATGATATGCAGGGTTCTTTGCCAAGAAAATTGCACTTTGGATATCACAGTCTATCCTTATAGCTTCCTGTACTAACCCCATACTTGAACACAATCTCTACAACCAAATTTATTCCTTGCTTGCATGAGTGGTTGCCATGTATTCTACCTTTGTAGTTGATAGTGCCACTACCGATTGTTTCTTACTCATCCAACTGACTGCACCTCCAAATAGATTAAACACATACCCACTTGTAGATCCTTTTTGATCCATATCTCCAGCCCAATCTACATCAACAAAGCCACGAATATCCAACACTCTGTCCAATCTTGGTCTTCCTTGGTAGCACAAACCATAATCACTAGTGCCACACAAATACCTGAAAACCCACTTCACTGCTGTCCAATACTCCTTTCCTGGTTTTGACATAAACCTGCTCAATACTCCCACTGCATGTGCAATGTTTGGTCTAGTATAGACCATTGCATACATCAAGCTACTAACTGCACTTGCATATGGAGCATGGGACATGTCCTCTTCCTCTTCTTATGTCTTGGGACACTGTTAAGTAGATAACCTCACACCTACAGGAATAGGAACCTTCACCGGTTTACTACCCTGCATATTAAATCTCTACAATATTGTCTCGACATACTTCCTCTGGTTTAACTAGAGCTTCCTCTTTGCCTGATCTCTTTTAATTTCCATGCCCAAAATATAGTTTGCAGCACCAATATCTTTCATGTCGAATTTGCAGGACAATTGGGTCTTCAAATCCTGGATAACTTCTTTGTCATTTCCAACCAGCAACATATCATCCACATACAAGACCAGATAAATAACATGGTCACCAATTAATTTAAAATACACACAGTGATCTGCTTTGCTTCCAGTGAAGCCAAGTCCCTGTATAATGTATCAAATTTCTAATACCACATCCTTGGTGACTGTTTTAACACATATAGAGACTTCTTTAACTTGCATACCAGTTCTTTCTTACCCTTCATTGCAAAGCCTTCAGGTTGCTTCATGTACATCTCCTCTTCCAGATCCCCATGAAGAAATGTTGTCTTCAGATCCATCTGTTCTACCTCAAAATCAAAAGCAGCAACAACAGATAAAAGTAATCTAATAGAAGCTACCTTGGCAACGAGAGAAAAAATATCACCAAAATCAATTCCCAACACCTGGGAATGATTACCAACCAAGCTTTGTATTTCTCCACTTTTCCTTCTGCATTCGTCTTCATTTTGAACACCCATTTGCTACCGATGGGTTTCCTTCCAGCCGGCAACTCCACCGCATCCCAAGCCTCATTTTTGTGTAAAGATGCCATTTCATCAACCATGACATCTTTCTAGAGTTTTCCATCCTCTGAATCCACTGATTCCTACACAGTTCTGGGATCATCATCAGTAACAGACAAAGCAAAATTTGAACAGAAAGAAAATGGACTATACCTCTCTAGCTGCCTTCTTTTTCGAATTGATCTTCTCACAGTCGAAGTTTGTGGCTCTTCCTCTTCTGATTCCTCCTCTGATGTAGAGTCTGATTCTTCCTCCTTTAGCTCAAACTCTATCTTCTTAGGTTCCTTTGGTTGGACTTCATGTTTAATAACATCTTTCACCTCTCTAAACACCACATCTCAGCTGTACACAACCTTCCTTGTTACTAGGTTCCAAAGTTTATAACCCATTAAACCATCCTTATACCCATTAAAGATGCACTTTTCAGATTTACTATCCAACTTGGTTTGTTTCTCCTTTGGAACATGTACATATGCATCACATCCAAATACCCTTAGATGTGAAAGAGAGGGTTTCTTACCAGTCCATACTTCTTGTGGAGTCTTATCCTCAACGCTGATGAAGGTGACCTGTTGACCAAGTAACATGCAGTATCCACCGCCTCTGCCCAGAATTCCTGTCCTAACCCGACACCACTGAGCATGCTTCTTGCCCTTTCCATCAACGTCTTGTTCATTCTTTCTGCGACTCCATTTGCTGAGGTGTATATGGAGTAGTCTTCTGCCGTGCTATACCACACTTCTTACAAAATTCTTCAAATTCCTTGCTGCAGAATTCTCCACCATTATCTGTCCTCAGCACCTTTATCTTCTTCTCTGTCTGATTTTCCACCAGAGCCTTAAATTCTTTAAACTTGTCAAAGACTTCAGATTTCTTCTTAAGGAAATATATCCATGTATTCCTTGAGAAGTCATCTATAAATGATACATAGTACACAGACTTACCCAGTGATGGAACCTTCACCAGGTCCAAACACATCACTGTGCATAAGCTCTAATATATGTTTCGTCCTCTTACCACCAGAGGGGAAACTCACCCGATTATACATGCTTCCCTATACATAATTTTCCAGAAATCAAAATCCAGAGAGCTATTAACTCATACCTTCTACCATACCTTTACCATGAAGTTTATTTGAAGGGCCCTTCTCTCAATATGTCCAAGCCTTTGATGCCACCACATGAGTTCTTCTCTCGGATGAGCACCACTAGATTTTCTTGCTCCATTTTCAGAACCCATAGAACTATTGCACCCGTCAACAACAGTGCTACCTTGCAGCTTGTACAGAGTTCCAATCCGAACTCCCCGCATCAATACCAGTGCTCCTCGAACCATCTTGTAGGTATCCTTCTCGAACACTGTCTTTACACCTGCGTCATCCAACTTTCTTACAGAAATAAGATTTCTGGCCAATGCAGGAATATGCAGAACACCTGGAAGGGTTCTAACCCTTCCACCTTGCAACTTCAACTTTACTTTTCCGCGACCAATGATTCTAGCCTTCCTATCATCTCCTAGGAAGACATCACCACCATCATATTTCTCATACTCGCAGAACCACTCTCTATGGGGAGTGAAGTGAAAGGATGCACCTGAGTCAATCAACCATGCCTCATGATCTACATGTGTACTTGAAGAAGCCAAGTACACATCCCCACCTTCATCTGAGGTGGTTTTCGCCTCTGCAGAAGGAGCATCATCAGATCCTTTCCTTTATCAGGAGCTTTAGATTTACACTCCCTTCTGAAGTGCCCTTCCTTTCCGCATTTCTAGCACACTACCTTTGTAGGTTTTCCTGGAGATTTAGATCTCCCTCTAGATTTAGATCTCCCACTCGATGACTTATTTTTGTTTCTGTTCTGGGACCGTCCTCGTACAGACAAGGCATCACCATTCTGGTTGTCCATATTTTTCCGTCTCATCTCCTCCATCAGCAAGGCTGAGACTATTTCATCAAACTACAAAGCAATTGCATTGCTACCTATTGCAATAACCAGACTATCCCACGAATCTGGTAGAGAACACAACTGATGCACTTATCTTCATCTGAAATTTTAATATCAACAGATGATAACTGACTTACCATAGTATTAAACGCATTTAGATGCTCTGTCACTGAGTCTCCATCTTTCATCCTCAGGTTATACAGCTTTTTTCCACAGGAATAGTTTATTCACCAGAGACTTAGATTGGTACAAAGTCCCTAACTTGTCCCACAGAGCCTTTTCCGTAGCTTCCCCTAATACATTCAACAATACTGAATCTGAGACACACAATCGTATTGTGCTCTTTGCCTTCTTATCCAACTTCTTCCATTCTTCATTGGTCAGTCCTGTTGGTTTAGTACCCAGATCTACCGCGATCCACTGATCTTTATCCACCAATAGATCCTCCATCTTGAGTTTCCACAACTCAAAACTCTGACCATTGAACTTCTCAATCTCTATCTTTCCGCTGCTCGCCATCTTCTTTCACCACCAGAATCGATCTCGAAGATCTCCCACTGAACAGGGTCTACCACAGGCCCGAGCGAAACCCCTCAGCAACAAAGGCGTCCCCTTGAAGCCAAAACAACTCTGATACCAAATGTAGGTTTTAACCCCGTACAGAAATTACCTGCATACGAATTCTAAATCACAGGAAAATAAAAAATGCGAGAGCATAACACATAAAACACATATACACAGAGATTTCCCACTGGATCTCAAAACCGAGACTACCAGCTTGATTTTTCATTATATTCCTTTCAATGTTACAATACATATTTATACATGCGAAGCATCCAATACCATGGACCAAAAACCATCGTGTCCAAAACCATGGACCGAAAACCATCGCGTCCAAAAAACATGTGCGAAAATCATGCACAAAACCATAGGTGGGTCCACCCAACCTAACATAGGGTCCAAAGTGGGGTTACGGGTACCCCTCAAACCCCCTGTTAACTATGTGGAAAGAATATAACACAACCCAACACATTTTGTGTCAAACTGCCCTTTACTACTGAATTTGGAACATAAACAATGATGTGTGAATAGAAGATGTACACTCTGAAATATTTAATAGCTTTCACTACAACAAGTGCTTGTTTTTCCATTATGTTGTACTTTAGTGTAGCATCTCTCAAAGATTTTCTGTGAAATGCAATAGGTTTCTCATATCCTTGATCATTCTTTTGCAAAAAGACTACTGTAATAGTATGTTCTGAAGCAAAAAAAAATATAAAATCTTTTTGGAAATCAGGACTTATGAGGACTGGAGTTTTGGTAAGGGCTTCTTTGATTGCCTCAAAAGATTGTTTAGCCTCTACTATCCACTTATGTGCTGAATATTTCTTCAACATGTTGTTTAATTGTCTAATTAATTCTACTAAGTTTCAAATGAATTTCCTAAGAAAATTTATTTTGCCTAAAATGGCTATAATTCTTTGATGTTTCTAGGATGAGTGACGCCCAGGCTTGTCTCTATTCTAATTCCATCTTTGGATATTATGTGTCCCAAGAGTTTACCTTCTTCTAGACCGAAGAGTGCCTTTTTGGGATTTAAGGAAATGCCAAATTTTATGCATTTAATGAAAACTCTTCTTACATGATCTAGATGTTCGTTATCTGATTTGGAGAAGACTGTGATGTCATCGTGGTAAACAACTAGAAAGTCATGGATTTCTTTGGCAAAGGCTATGTCCATAGCTCTTTGGAATGTAGCTCCTACATTCATCAATCCAAAAGGAATTTTCAAATACATGAAAGTACCCCAAGGAGTAGCAAATCTAGTGTTTGCTTCATCCTCTGGTTGAACTAAGATTTGGTTCTATCCAGAAAATCCATTAAGAAATGAAATTCTAGATGAGCCTACCACCCTCTGAAGAATATGTTCCATTTTTTGGAGAGGATAGTTGTCCTTTAATGACACTTTGTTCAAGTTTTTGAAATCAACACAGAGTCTTATTTCTCCTATT
This sequence comes from Pinus taeda, assembly GCA_000404065.3. Taxonomy (NCBI): domain Eukaryota; kingdom Viridiplantae; phylum Streptophyta; class Pinopsida; order Pinales; family Pinaceae; genus Pinus; species Pinus taeda. The sequence goes on from APFE031126587.1 coordinate 124,924, forward strand.
TTCTTCCTAGCAGTGACCAAATTAGAGACCCAATCTAAATATCTAATGGGTGTTATGATCTGTGCATCATACATCATTTTTACTTCATTTTCAATGAGTGGCATGAGAACTAGATTAACTCTCCTAAGATTCTTTTTAAAGGGTTTATGGTCTTCTTTGATAGGAATCTTTTGTTGAATTATGTTGGTATCATAAGAATTAAGGTCTTCATAACTCCAAGCAAAGACATCTTGAAACTCTTTGAAAAAATTTATATATTTTAGTTTTTCATCTAGAGGTAATGTTTTGGATATTTTGATAAGCTTGGGTTTTTCTTTAGTTCCTATGTTACATTCTTCTATGTCTACTCTTAAAGGCTCCATTTTTGGTTTCTGAGCTACATCATTTGAATCAAACAAATCTTCTAATGTGACTAATCCCTTGGGAAAAAAAATTTCTTTAAGGTTTAAAATTTCAGGATCATCATTCATTATTTCTTCTATTTCTACCTTTTCTAAGTTATATATTTCTACTTTAGTGAAATTAGTGGGTTTATTCAAATCTAAAGCATTTATATCTATTTCACTATCTACGTTATTATCTACTGTACAATTTGTATCTATATTACAATTTTTAAACTCTCCTTCAACATTCATGAAATCATAAATTTGAGAATCTTCTGAGAAAATATGCCAATATTTCAAATTGTTAGGTATAACAGGCCTATGTCTCACTTCTACAGTGTACTGGTGGTTGGGTTGAAAAGGAAAATTATATGTACTATAAAAGGTGGCCATATTTTGAGCTTGCATAGTCTGTTTCCTAGGAGTGGAAGCAAAGTCAATTTCCAGAAGGTCCTTGATCTAATCTAGGATAGTCTCTCTATGTTGGCTAAGCCTGGGATTATTCACATAGTATTCACCTTTTATTTGTTTTATAATCAATTTTGATTCTCCCATGATAGAAACTATTTTGGCTCCCAATTTTCTAACCCTTTTAGTCCTAATATTAGAGCTTCATATTCTACCATGTTGTTTGTGCATTTAAAGTTTAATCTAAATTCATCACCTTCAAAATGATTATTTTCCATGTTGTGAATCCAAAATCTTGCACTTGCTCCTAATATATTCATAGAGCCATCAAAATCTAGATGCCATAGGGACTCATGAAAATGTTTTCACTATCAGGAGCTTTATATTTTTCTTCTATAGTTGTGATCTCATTTTTGTCATTATCTGAATTATACAAGATGAAAGAGTCCATATCAGAATGCATGGAGTATATGGGGAAATTCCGTGTTTTTTCTACACTACTCACCATGTATTTCATCAAAGTCTCTCTGTAAAGTTTCCTTTGTTGACTAAAAATAGAGATAGTGGCATATGACATATCTAATTGTAGAGATAACTGGAATTTTGCTCCCCATGAGCGAGACAAGAGCATTCCATACTTGGGTGGGATGTCAGAAACTACTATGTCCATCACAATACTCTGTGTTGGGCACTAGACTAGAGTCACACACAAATCTTTAATCAATCCAAGGCACTTGACTTGGCTAGAATCGAAGGAAAACAGGTCCTTATATGGTCTGGTGATATCTAAGTTTAGTCTCTCCATGATTGCTTTTGGCATTAAGTTATGGGATGCCCCTAAGTCTAGCATAGCATTATGTAAGATTTTATCATGAACATTCAAGCTAATGTAGAAGGGAGGAATACCCCCTTGTTGATGTGTGTGATTTACTTTAGGACCAAATAATAACTCAGGTTGATCATCATTCAAGTTTACAACATCCTCTCTCTCCTTCACCTATATTTAATGTTTCAGTGCTTTGTGATCTATATGCTTCATTCTTTACCAACTCTATCAAAGGGATTGATATTTTTAATTTGGCTATCTCAGTCTTAATGTTGAACTACAATAGAATTGTTCTGGATTGGATGAGATCTTCCTTAGCAAATGTGGTCTGTGTGTTTTTATCTTCTTTCTCAGTACCAGGCTCTTCAGTTTGTGTTTCAGTAGTTTTTTTTTGAATTCTTTTGTTTCGAATGATTTGAGTAACAGTTTCAGTTTGAGTTTCAGATGAAGTTATATCTATAATTTTTGGGTTAGAAGTCTCTTGAGTTCCCCTAGGGAGAATTTGCAACACTTTAGTCACAAGAGCTTCTATTATTTTCTTAGTTTGGGTTTTGATTGATTTCTTAGTGGGAATTTCATTATTCTTTCTGCTTCTAAGGCTATACTATTTGTGAACTTCATAAATAACAAACTCATAGCCTTATTTATTGTCAAAGGACTCCCCAGATTTTAATTTCAACTATTTTAACATGTATATTTCATGTTCTTCCTTAGTAATAAAAACAACATCTTCATTTTTAATTCCTAATAGATTAATCTTGGTATCCTCCTCTTCTTCATGGTTCTGTGAACCCTCAATATAGTTTTCCTGCAAAGGAGGTCTAATATGTTAATCTGGTATTGCATTTTTTCCAGTGTTAGGAATTTTCCTAAGGTTGGGGTTTCTTATTGGGGGTGGTTGTTGATTTTCCCATTGAGATTTTCTTTCCATGTTTTCTAATCTATCCATTATTCTTTCTACACTCTTTGCTAAACTATCTATTTTACCATCATAAGTTGAAGTTTCCTCTTTAGTGACAACTCTTTTCTCATTTCTCATCCTAGCTTTCTTAGCTAATAGCAACATTACTTTTCATTTGTTCTAATGTTTTAGGGTTTCTTTCCCTTAATTGGTATGACATGTCAGTGTCAAAACCATCAGGGAATTGGATCAATGCTAGGTCTAGTGGAGGCTTAATATTAGCAAGGATTGCATTGTAGATGCTATTGAACCTAGTACAATAATTCTAAACTGATTCATTAGGAGCTCTTCTAATGTTATCATATTCAGATAGTATTTGTAGAGGGTTTTTATTTATTTCCAATCTATAAATAAACAATCTATGAAAAATAGCTAAATCGGCAATATGGTTAGTAGATAAACCTTTGAACCATTTCTTAACATCCCCTGTTAATGTTTGGGTAAACAACCTCATTTGTACATCAGACTCATCAATTTCATGCAACTCAAGATAGTCAGTCATTTTATTCACATGTTGTTGGGCAGTATACTGACCAGTAGCATCAAAAAGAAATATTTTTCTTTGATAATCTTGGGGCATGGCATGGAGCCATGTTGGTAAGACCAAAGGTGCATATATGTCTGCCATGGCTAAGATTTTGGTTTGACTAGGGGGTAAAGTAGTGGTGCTAGAAGAAGGGCTTGAGATGGGTGTAGATGAACATGATGAAGTTGAGGTGTTTGGTTGAAGAGGAAGTTGAGGAATGAATGGTTTAGGGGAATGAACAATGGTGGATATTATAGGTGAGGTGGTAGTAAATGAAGATGTATTTACAGTATTTGAAGATTCTGCAGAAAGTTTAGAGGCAGCAGCAGTGAGGGTAGCTAATTCAACTAATTGTTGAATATAGGCATCATCTATATGGCTTATCAATGTAGAGATTAAAGCTTCTAGTTTGTCAAAAGTATCCAACGCAAGTTTATCTAAATCTAGATGTATAGGCACCTTTTTTGACTCAATGAATTGAATAAAATTAGGGTCTAACATAGTTTCATGAATTGTATTTTCTGATTTAGTTCTAAACAATGAAGAGTCAAATGACAAATCAAACAGAATATCCTCTAAAGTTGATAATTCCTCAGGGAGTGAATTTTCTTTAACTAACTGGCTACTACTTGCTTGAGTTTCTACCTTTTTTGGTTTTCTTAAAAATCTGTCAGGGTTATCAACTATTATAGCAAGGTTTGGATCTAGATTTTCCCTTGGACAGTGAGCCTTTTTGGGAGCCAGAATTTTAATTTTTTAATTGTTTTTATGAGACTTTTTAACGACTCAAAAATGGCCTTAAGGGGCAAAACATGAGAATTTAGGATTTCCTCAAAGTTTTATTACATTGAGGATTGGTCCCTAGTATGGTCACCAATATGTTATCACTCTAATATTTATCTAGAGTTGTTAATAAAGAAATTGTTAGAGGTAACCACAAACCAACTTGGGAGATTAGGATCTAGCCTTCCTAATTTTCAGAGAGGTCTCTCTCTTTATGATTTAACTTTGTTTTAGTTATTTGATTTTAGGCTAGTTGTGATTTCACTTGGGTTTTGATTTGGATTTGGTGGTTGGATCACTTACTTATATGGATAGAGGGATGTCTTTTACCATTGGGCTATGGGGTCAAATGTCAAGACAAATAGGACTGGATCAAGTTCTAAAAATAGTGTCTACAGGGCAAGGTAGCTGAGTTCTTTCAGATCCTAAGGTTGGATGGTGAAGTTGGTTTCAATCGGATCCAGAGAGAAATTAAGGGTTCCTTAAGCTGGATTATGAAAGAAGTGAAAGAGGTCAACCGAGATGGGAGAGCAATTAAGGATTTTCATATCCAAATATCAGAAGAAAACATAGAAATGATTAACTATTCAAGACATAGTGTACTTAAACAAATTCTAAAATAAATTTCTAGTTAATCCATTCACTTTAGCTAACATAAAAGTTTGTGAAATACACAAGAATATAACAAATTTGATAAAAGAAAATACTTCACTATAATAGCTCAACACATGAATCTTGTAATGCAATGTATTTATTACTCAGTCCAGTCTGTTGACTTGAAAAATTGGTACAATAACCCTCAGTTTTATGATCAGTACAACTCTACAAATGTATATAAATCCACACTCAATACTTCGAAATATGAAGTATTTATATAAAAATAATTTACAAAATATCCCAAACTATCTTGGGAATTAATCTAGGAGAAACAAATATCTTCATGCAAGGATATAGAGATAGATATTCAACTACTGTATGATGTCCCTATTTATTTGGTTATGTTGTCTTTATGCTCTGATATTTTGTTCTTTATTCTCTACTTTGTTGTTGGTGTTCACGCTAATTGTTCCTTTTACTTTGACATTTCTCAACTGATACTCTTGCATTTGGCTGGCCTATTACTTTTCCTTTACTGTGCTTTTTTACTTTACTATGCATTTTTATAACAAGTCATTCAAATTTTCCCATGTGTCTACATTTGGTAATTGAATATTTACCATCCTCCTATAAATTTCATCTGCCTCTGCGTACTTGGCAAAAGTGGGTCTATTTACAAAAAGGTGTTTTACCTCATGTTGGAGGTAAAATAGGTTCTCAAATGTTTGATATAGAAACTTTCCAGTAGGTGTCCCCTTCATAGATGAAGTATTTACCTGATCCATTGCCACCTCTCTTATCCTTTTGTTGTACTCTTCATGTGGCATTAGTTTGTTATTTATCACCAAGGGATTTGACATACCTTTTTGCCTCAAAACATCAAAGTTCACCATCAACCTATCTATAGCCAACTGCATGGTTTAGCATTTATCTTCAAGGTTCAGCATCAAATTCCTCTTGATGAGGACCTTTTTCACTTCTAGCATTGTGCTTGTTCTATCAGGTATCTCCATCTCCTGTAATTCATATTTGTTTTTGGAGTTATTGATGTGGATGATCCTAGTGGCTTGTTCTGGCATGTCTCCCAGTTCAGCCTTAACTATCTGAATGGCTTCTATAGCTTCTTTCACTAAGTCATTTTTCTCAAAGATTACTTGAATGGATGGCCAAATATCACTGACAGAGTCAATGATATTGGCCCATAACCATTCCTTACCTTGGCCAAGTGGCTCCTTTAACGTTAATTCTTTCTCCAAGCTCTTCATCCTTTCAGTGAACATGGTTGACATATCAACTTCTTCCTTGTCCATAATATGTGCAAGCTTGTTATCATTCTCCAGACTCGATATCTTTTCCTTAAGCTTGTTTATTTCTGTAGTCTAAATGGACATGTCTTCTATTTCCTTGACCAATTTACTTGCCTCATCACTTGGCTGGGTTGTTGCTGTTGCTGAACATGTTCCTGATGTAGATGTTGTGGTAGCTGTTAGTGTTGTGGCCAATGGGGCTGTAGGAGCCAATGAAGCTGCTAAGGTGGATGGTACTGCAGTAGTGAATGTTGGGATAATAGTGGTAGTGGAAGTCTCAAGACTAGCTTGTTTTAACTGTATCAAGTTGTTTGACTCCTTCACCATTTCCTTTAGTTGATCATTAAGTTGTAAGACAAGTTCCATCATTTCCTCCTGATGTGTTTGGAATTCTAAGACCTATTTTGTTTGTGGGTGCTCTAAATAAGGCAATTTGAGTTGTTTTTTGAGAGCAACAATGTCCTCATTCTTTTTCTTTATCAACTTCTCAACAACCTTGATATCATTGGGATCATGTCCAAGCTCAATGACCAAGTATTGCAGTGACTTGATTCTGTTATCTTTGGCATGTGAGGAGGCCTTTTCCAATTTGTACTATGTTGTAATGTTGTCCAATGAAATTTGTAGCTTATGTGTAGTCATGGCTTTATCTATCAAGGTGGGATAGATCATCTCACCTACCTGCTTGTGAAACTCAATTTGGTCAATGGGATGAACATCCCTTGCCAAAACCTCGAAATTTGTTTTCCTATAGTCTGCTGATTTTTTTGGCTGCTAAACTGTAGGTTGCATGAATAACATCTACATTTTTCCTATTTTGATGTCAAAATCTTACATCAAATTGTTTTGATTTGTAGGTGCTTGCTTGAAGTATTACGCATAAGACTCAACCTTCAACTTCTCATTACTCAACTTAATTTCCTTGTATCTATCCTTGATATCCTTCTCCTTATCCACAGGCCTGGTGAATGAAGAAACCTCAACACTGAGTTGTCTCTCAATAAGTTGAGTGTTTGATGTTGAGGGCTAGTGTGTTTCTCCTAAAGCTATTGTGCCTTTGCTCCTTTCCACCATTGTATTAGTGTCAGTGATTTACACTGAGTCAATGGTTTCTTCTTTTTCAGTTACATGATTAAGCATGAGCCTCCTCCTATAACTGATCTCAAACTATTCACCTGTGGTTTCCATAGCTGAACTAGAACCTTCCTCCTTGGTTCTCTTTGCATTTCTATCCTCATTTGCTGGAGTCTATAAAATAGGAGGAATATTCATTGGTTCTCCTAATTCTGGAACCAGTAGGAAGGAACTTGTATCAATATGTTTCTCTACATCAATTAATGTATTCTCTACGTCAACTACAATATTGTCCATGTCTATTAGAGTGTTTTCCAACCATTTTTATTGGGTGGCAAACCTCTCAATGTCTAGTCTGGGATGATGGATGAAAGGTCCCAATTTGACCTTGAGCCTTAGCTTATTTATGACTCCATAAGGGTCATACTACCACATAAAGTTGTTCTTGAATTTCATTTGTTGCAAAATCTTATTTGCCTCTAGTCCAACTTCTCTGATATTACGAATGAAGGGGCCCAATTGATTTTTCATTTTGAATTTGGTCTTCTTCCTAGCTGATAGGAAGTTAATTTGATCAGAATTTATAATCTTCCTAAAGTATTCTAGTGCAAATATCCTCATGGGGAGGTATTTGGGCAGTTTGTAGGAGGTAAGTTGGAATCCATATATCCTTATTTCTGTGTGGTTTCGGTATAGATACCAGTCTCCCAATTTACTGTTCTTTTCCAACTGTAACACCCTTTTGATCTCTTGATTGATTCTAGGTTGAGTGCTACTGGTTAGCATATTCATAACTGGATGGACAAATGAATCAATGAAGTCTTTGTAGGAAAAAATATTGGAGAATTTCTAGATCAATGGTGTCCAGTAGATAACTGATCTTGGATTTCTTTTGGTATCCAACTTTTGGATGCTGACAGGGAATTTATGTGACTGGTAGTATAAGAACATATGAAATAAAACTAAAGAATACTTGAAAACTCTCTCAGTCGGTAGCCTGGTGAACTGTTCATGCATTCTATCTGCTATGAACTGAGCATAGTTATACATTGTAGCAGGAGGCTTGCTTGGGCAAAAGATGGAAAGGAAGGCAAGAACAACCTCATCCACATTTTCATTAGAGGTGTAGCCCAAAACGCAAGAAAGCATGGTTATGATTTGTTCGCCTCTCTCAGAAAAAATGGTGGCAGCATATGGAGGAGTTTTTGTAGGAGTATGACACTCCTCTATGATGAAAATTTGGAAAATTTGGGCTATCCTGGGAGGGGCTAACTTGGTATAGAGTTCAAGCAAACCTTCAAGATAAAGTGGGGTCTCATTTTAGCTTGGTTGGACCTGCAACATTTGGTTAATGGATTCTGCAGTGATGGTAAATAGCACTTGTTGGTTAAGGGTGACAATGGCTCTTTGGCTGGGAATGTAGCAAGCATGATAGAAGTGGATGATTTCTAGGAATGGGTGTACCTCTGGAAACAAATACTTGGGTAAATTAGACTCCCAAAGGTGAATGTCATCGTTCTGGTTTAAGAACTTGTCCTTACTCCAACAATGGAGATTTAGAAGGTAGGTAGGGGAAGTTGTGTCCTTTATTTGGAAGTCTCTATCTGCTAATGAAAGGTGGTGAATTTGTCATAGAGGTTCAAGGTGTCGCAAATGACTAAGCAATATTTTATAGTGAAAATGCAAGAAAAGAGCGAATTAGGGATTTTTCGTCCTCTTAATGGATAATAGTAACATTTTGGCATAGAAATAATCAATGAACAATGGGAAGTTTTTTGGTTTGGGCAGGGAGGTCCTTTTGTGCGTCATTGCACCACTTTTGGAGAGTGGATGGTATTTTTCATGAGCACGCGATCTAGCCTGGTGCTGCCACGTAGAAGAATAATGCCCAAGAAAAACCGTGAATCTCACGTGCTCTCAGGATGTTATTGGTTGGACGATGAATGCGCGCGATATGGCTGCACACCATCGGATTCGGGGGTAGGGGATCAGAGGGCTATTGCACAGTTAAGTTGCACTGATAGAACCGGGAAAGTGATTTGGTGGGGCTCGGGATTTAATTACAGAAAATTTTAATTAATTAAAAAATAATGTTGGGATTGATATAAGCAGCAGGCTAATAAAGGTGGGACCATGGTTTATGTGGTGGGGTTTTTTTAACTACACCAAGGGTTGGTAGGTTAAAAAAGGGTATTGGAGAAATATGAAGTGGGGAAGTTAATTAGATAAATCGAGGGCATAAAAACTTAGGATAAAGGATTTTTTGTGGGTTTTCAAGGGGAAAAGGGAAATTAAGAAGGGGGGAAAGCAATATTTATAATGGGGAATGGGTTTCACACTAGGGAAAAGGGTTTTGGGAAGGGGGGATGATTTTTGAAGGGCGGTTTCTAGGGAACTATGTGAAACCAAAGGATAAAGGTCAAAATGAGGGGTAAAGAGTATTTATAAGTAATGAAGGGATAATGGGGAAATTGGAAAATAAGTATGTGGTGGTATAGTGAAATGAGGGGAAATTAGTTAAACAAGCTTGGTGGATATCCTTTCTTTCTCACAATTCCTCTTGCACATGAAACATAGGATTAAGCATGATAAATGTGCTTCAAACTTAGTAACCTTGTGCATTTTCCACATTTCTTCTACCTACCCTTTATTTACCCTAGCATTTTCTCTTTATTTTGATGGGTGCATTTAAGCTTGCTAACCCTTTTATTTTCTTTTCTTTTCACAAGCAAACTATATAATTCTAACCTTATAACTACCAATGGCTCAAATTAAACTGATGAGCTCATTTTTATTCTCTACCTAACTATTGATCTACCAAGGTTAAACAATTTGACTAGATCTTTATTCTCTATCTATCAACATGAAATTTAAAGCATGAATGATTCAAGATTAAGCTATTTGACCATCATGGATTGTGGCATTTCTGACAAGCTGCACACAACCTTATTTTGCATAGTAAAGTAAAAAAGTAGTGGCATTTGAATTTGCACACTTCCATGATCTATTCTTATTTCTTTTTGGGGTTCATATTTTTTCACTTTTTTTTTTTAATTTTTTCTTTCTTTTTGTCCTTTGATTATTCTTTTAGGACATAACCTCTTTACATTTTTTAATTTTTAATATGCAAAGAAAATTTGTAGAAAGAAAAAGTATATACAATATTACAAGACTAACCATAGCCAATTCAAAATTATGAATCCTATTATTATAGGACCCTAACGAGATCTAAACTCAAACTCACATCATCACTTATATCTTCTTGTTTCCCATACTTGCACTTGCCATATCCACATTTTCACTTAGCCAATTTTCATAGTGCCCGACTGGGAATCGTGCAATTCAGAAGCACAAGTTAAGGCTTGGCCTCTAAGACTACACATTATAGGTTGGCTAAACTACACATTGTGCAGTTTCAGAGCTCATTCTTCCCCTTGGACACTAATATTGTGCAATGTGTAGTCTCTCCCATTCACTTTTTAGGCTGAGACTACGCATTGCGTAGTCTCGAGCCTCAGGTTGTCCCATAGTTGCTGGGATTTTGCAATGTGCAATTCCAACTTCTAGTATCCATCACATGCCCAAGAGAATTATGTAATTTGTCTCACTAATGCATCAGTTTGCTGGCTGATCTTGCTATGAAGATATATTTACAAAAGGCTAATGTTTGCTTGTCATGAGTGTCTTTTCTGTCCCATGGGTACCACAGTTGTTGATCACTTTTCTCGAGTAGTCACTATTACCATGGAACCTAAGAGAACTATTTCAAGGAAGCAGTTGAGAAAACGCCAATAAACTTGCCAGTATAACCGAACACTCAGTTGTATGTAGAAATTGACTCGGATCTTACATGGAAGAAAGTTAATGAAACTTTTTCAACAAAGGACTTCCCATCATATCTAGAGCACCAGAAGGTATAACTTAATTTCCATAGATCAGGGCTACATAGGGTTGCATGCACATATCCATCCTTCCCATGTCATCAACTACATTGTCTGAGATATTGATATGAAGACCATGACTTTGAGCAGTGCCAGCTAATGGAGGCTTTCTACTTTTTTGGCAGCAAATTATTGACATATGTACCATTTTCCTAAGCTAGAAACAGACATGGATTCACTCTTCTATGCCACCAACAACTATGTGGTCATGGTGGATGTTGTTAAGAGCTAGGTGAAGGAGCCATCAAAGTTTTGATAGACACCCACCAACACATATAAAACAAGGTCTCTCAGGAGGGCCTATCAGTGGTTGATAATCTTATCTTGAAGAATCCATATTCAACATAACACAAAGACCTTTTTAGAAGGGTGGGCAATCCTTTTGAACCAGATTTTAAACAATGAGAAGCCACTTAACTAGTCAGATTTGTTGGCTCAACAGTTAAGGATCCATGTAGGTAACGCACCGAATCCTCCCAAGGGAAGGCAAGCAACATTATATATGTCTTCATATTTACTGGATGCAATATGTGCACATAACACATTCCCTAGTATGAACTGGGCTTGGTCACCTTGAGAACTTGTCATGCACATCTACTTCAAGCTTCTCTGAGATTACAATGATTGAGGGGTTATGGAAAATCAAACTGACCACTTCATCATTCCACTATACAGGATGATCTTTGAGGAAGAACCACCTTGCATGTCGCATGCAAAAATGGAGGCAATATCAAATATTGTAGATTTGTTTGCCTCATTGATTTGAATACATGATTGATTATTTGCGCAATTTCACCAACATTAACTAAGGTTGCATTTATGCAAATGAATGGGGGAGTGAGTTGTTGTTATTCCTTAAATAAAAACTTTAAGAACTGAAAATAAGAATGAACAACAGCAATTAAAGACAAAAACACAAAAAACATTGATGACAGATTTCTTCCCTCTTGGACTATGTCTCCGGGTCCACTACCAATGGGCGGCTGTTATATTAGGAATGCTCAGAAGATGCTCTTTACATGAAATTTCAACAATCTGCAATGTGCACATAGGCACTGCTGGATACTGTCAAAAAGAAGGCCTCAGCCTCTACTCTTCAACACCACTCTCTATTCTCAAAAAGGCCCAAGGATGGCCAAGTTATGCTCAAAAGAGCATTTGCAGGCATTAAAAAATAGGTTTTTCAACCCCATTGTACAACTCATAACACCCTTGTGTAATAGAATTAGTTTTTATAAAGCCTTGGGTAGGTCCTAGGGTCAAACCTGTGGGGCTTCTAAACATACATGGCAACATTTACATTGGTGCATATATTTTATAACCAAAATTTTAACATGGTTTGCATATTTGTGATTCAACCGATGTATTCATACATATCAATAGTATTAAACTATATAATATGGTTCCAAAAACTCCGATAGTGTAAATTTATTAACAACCACATTTAATGTTTGTTGCAACAACATGTGACCATGGTATGTGTCTCGTTTGGCGATTGAATGACCTTGCAACCCCTGACAACTATGACATTAACTATTTGCACATGATTGGACCCACTCTCCAGTGGTTTCGTTCCTTTGACGGTGTGGTAACCTCCCCTAAATGGTGGAATATGATTTTTAAATGTGTTCGGTTCCGCTCTAGTGGTAATTTAACTACACTCCAAGTTTAGCATTGCCATTATCCTTTGTTGGTTTGGTGGACCTGATAGAGTTGGCAGGCTCCACCAACTCACCCCCTTATTCACCATAGTTTAAAACTTAAATACAATTTGTGCCATTTGATTTAACAAAATAGAACTATGGTGTATTGGTAATCTTTTGGCATTGTGTTGGCAAGGTTATGAGTTCGAGCTTCGAATCTACCCATCCAACTCTGTGTTAACTTTGACCACCTATTGAATTTGACCCCCCTGCCACATGCCATGATGTGGAGCTGCCACTTGGCCTGTAGGGCCCCAAATTTTTTCCTATTTTCCATAAAATTCAGTGGGATTTTTCTCCTTCATCTGAAGGCCAATTGTGAAACTAAATATACTATAAGATTCAGTGTGAGGATCTCTTCAACTTGGTGCTATTTATGGGAACACTAAGACCATGAAATTTTGAGCATTTTGAGGATCCTCCTGGATCATTCCTCTCCACTTGAAGCTTTTGGACCACCAAAAGTTTGTTTTAAGTAGACATGAGGTGAGGGTATAGCTCCCTCATGCTTCAGATCTCCATCCACCTTGCCTTTCTTGGATTCATACCTTTGATTCCCACTTGAAGATACTCAACATCTCCTCACCTCGAAGTGTGGATATTCATGTCCAAGATGGTATCTTTCTGCAACTCAGTCATGTATTCAGGTGCAAAATCATCTACAGTTGGAATTTGAAAATTCTCCTCTAGATCCATGATTATAGGAGATTCATACAGCTTCAAATTTTCAACATTTATAACTGAATATATGTGCATATACGAAGGAAATTCAAGTGGAATGCATTGTGCCCAATCTTTTCTACAATTTCGAAAGGACCATACCTAATAGGCCTCAACTTTTTACCTTCACCTTTCATCCTTTATTTTTTGATGTATAGCCATACTTGATCACCAACCTGGAAGTGATGATCCACCCGATGCTTGTCATGGCATATTTTGTACTTGGCCTAACTTTTCTCCAATTGGTCCTGCACTGCTTCATGAATCTTTTGGATTCTTTGAATGAACTTTATTGCTTTGTTAGCATCTCCATGTCCATCCTCCTGATATTTTTCACCACACATGAAGTCCAATGGTGATTTTGAAAGGTACCCAAAAGAATTTTCAAAAGGAGATCTACCAGTAGAAGAATGTAAGGCCCAGATGTAGGCATGTTGGACATAATGTAAGGATTAATCCCACAAATTAGGATGCCTGTTGCAATAGACTATGAGAAGATGTACCACTGTTCCATTCACCACATCTATTTGACTATTTATCTATGGATGAAAAATTGTGCTATTTTTCAGCTTAGTGTCCATGAGTCTCCACAAAGTGGACCAAAACTCTCCCATGAAACGAGAGTCCCATTCTAAAATGATGGAATTAGGCAACCCAAAATGAACCCATACATTTGAAAAGAACATATGTGCAGTCCGTTCAATAGTTAGTTTCCTTTTACATGGAACAAGAATACACATTTTGCTAAATCTATCAACCACAACATACAAATAATCGTGCTCTTTTCTAGACATAGGAAGTCCTCCTACAAAATCCATAGATATATTGTCCCATGGTCTAGAAGGAACTAGAAGAGGCATATAAAAACCTAACTTTCTATTGTTTGGTTTTCTTGTTGAGCACATCACACAACCTTTGATGTACTTAGCAATTGTTTCATTGATCCAAGGCCAATAACAATACCTTTGTAACTGTACCACTATCTTACCTACACCAAAATTCCCTGAAACATGAGAAGAATGTGCTTCCTTGATGACATGCACTCTTTCTCCCTATGGTATGCGTCATGAACATGATAATTCAATTCTCCCACCTCAACACCATGAGTTAGTGATTCATAAACATCTTTGAAATCAATATCTTCAACAAATTGTTCAATGTAACTTTCATGTGCTAAAGAACTATTTTGAAGAATAACTAAAGTATTCAAATATGGCCTTGATGACATATTGTTGGGTGTGGAATCCCCCCAAGACATGTTTTGGGGCTTAAAGCCCAATTCTTTACTAAGTCCATTGTAAATACTCTGAGATTTGTGGGCATAGAGCGTGAAGTCATAATAGAGTCATAGGGTTATCTACCCTTGTTCTTGTAATATAATGTTGGTTTGAAAGATCTACCCATGGTATGTGGACCATGGGATTAAATAAATAGAGCGAGGTTCTAATTATAGAAAGAAGAATCGAAGAGGAAGAGAGAAAAATAATGAAGCATTGAGTCAAGTGTAAATTGTGTCTTTGGGTCATAGAGTATGAGAAGGCTCTATAGCTAAGTGTGCAGAGGCCTAGTAGTCCACAACTGAGTGCGCGGACTCCTGCAGCTGAGTGCGCAGGGAAGGTCAAGTTTGTAACCATTGGAAGAATTAATAAACAGAAGTTTTACCATATTTATGTGTATCTTTTCCTATCTTATGTATTATTGAGTATGAATTGCAAGTTTAATGTTTATTTACTACGCAAACTCATATGAATGTGCTAAAACAAGTAAATATAACATAAGGCATCCAATTGCGCAAAGATAACTAAATGGTATAAGAAGATAAGTAATAACTCAGGTGTGATTTAGGGGAATAGTGTAGACTGTTGCTCCAATAGCACGAAAGTCCCTCAGCCTTAGGTTAGGGCTACACGAAGGCGAATATGTCAGGGCACGAAGGCCAGGAAAGTGCACGAAGTAACCTGCACAAAGGGACTCACAGTTGGACCAAACCAAACCCTCATACATCTCAAGGGTGCGGAAACCTAGTTCCAACACCCCCCATACTACTTCAGATGAGACCTTAGTCCGTGCTCTGCGGATTGTTGTCGAAAGGGCCAGTAGTACAGGGATTTGTTTGGCTAATTAACTCTGAACCTGGGTGAGGCCCCAACAAACCAACAAATGGTTCCATTGCTAGGACTGGGATCTGCATAGAGATGTTTGATGTTGTATCACTGGAATCCAACTAACAAATGAATTGAAGAGTGGTTGGATAGGAATATTCACGAGTTCGCAGCGTAGGAGAATATGAATTTGTGACTATCAAAAGAATAATGGTTGGACTACTACCTGTACATAGAAATCCACGAAATTTTCTTCGCATATTTCCCTACTGAGATGTACGAGTCGATCGCAAAGCTAGCAGATAGCCAAGGAGGATGTGAGATCAATACACCTATTGTGTGGACCCCAGAAGTGGTGCGTAGATTGGAAGCATCAGAGGATAAGACCGCACACATTGTTGATCACTGGCTTGAATTATAGGATGATTCATCATTGATTTCATGGTAGATACTTCCTCAAAGGACTGCGAGGTAAGTACGTTAAGTCTTTGAACACTTGGATTAAAATGATATTGTTGTTATCACTCAGGTTGTTCCCTAAGCTCCTCAAAGGGAATACAGCTGAGGTAACCACAAACCAATATTTTAGTTGTAGATTCTAGCCAATCTACATCCAAAGAGGGCTCTCTCTTTATGATATAACTCAATTTTGGAGTATCTTAGGCTATTTATGAAGCACAAGTTTTTGTTTGATGTTTGGAAGGTGACATTCAATAGAACAGGACTGCAAAGTGTGAGAATTTCAGACCATTGGGTTAATGGAGTCAATGAAGGTGAACTACTGGGTATGATTTCTTTGGGAAGAGAAGGGATTACAGAGCAAGATAGTTACTCATGGAACAATATTCAAGCTGGAATAAGACGAAATGGGGTCAGGCAATGAAAGGCAATTAAGCATATTTCATTATGCTAATAGAGGGAAAATGAATGAATATTACCGAGGAGCAGCTAAGAATTCCTTAACTATATTCAGAGTGCAAGAACCAGGTAGACAAGAGCAATAAAGAATTCTTGCCTATGCTAGTCCTGTAGAAAACATAAAAATGACAGGAATTGAACACAGAGTACAACAAAGTAAATTCTGGGTTATTCTTTTTTCCTGCAATTTAGAACATGATACTTAGATGATATATAAAACATAGAAATAATAACACAAGAGTTAAAAACACTTATTGATCCATGAGGTAACACGAGAATTCTGTAATATATTCTTCTGCCATCAACTCCACAACCAACATGTTCATCAGCAAAGCATTCAAGCAATCTTTATTTAGAAGGGTTCTCAAAATATACAGCGCAAGTCCAGAATGATGTTCACCAACCAACCCCTAATCATCGCTTGGGGAGGTATTTATATAATAAAATATGTACAACCCATATCTCATAAAAGCTCTGAGATAATATCTAAGTTTAACCTATCATAAGTTACAAGCAAGGTAGAAACAGCTAGCTTATGTTGTGCTAGAGGCTGGCTCCTTCAAGGTTTGGCTTGCAGGTGTCCTTTGTAGCTCTATGCCGACTGTTTGTAATAATTGTTCTTTGACTTCTAATCTGCTTCTCTTAGTCGACTCTGATAGTCTTTAATATTGATCTGATTTATCCTTTAATTCTCCACTGATACTCTTTGACTTGTTTGGATCCTCTTTAATGTTCCTCTGATACCCTTTTATTATTGAACCATCCTTACTTATCACTGTATAGTAAAATAGAACTGCTAACGTGTCCCCTTATTGCCTTTCCCTTGGTGAATCATGTTCCTGACGGTCCATTGGATAGGGAAGCAAGTATCTCTGTCGATCCCTTTATTTCTTTTTCTGTGGGCTAGGAAATCGTTTGGCGCTGGCTTGAACAGTATTTAAAAGGAGGAGGACTGTACAATGGTAACTTTGGTTGAGGCTGTGAGCTCGTTGTTTGGAGCTTTTCTGGTTAGAGGCGGTCGAAACGGCTGAATATGTGATCTTGGTCCCTTTTATACCTGGAGCGCGCGGGGGCGCTGAGTGAAAAAATATAACAAAATTTCCTATTTACCCCTTTAATTGACAAAAATGACTTTAAGCGGGAGAATTTCAATCTGAAGGACGAATGATGTCAATGGGAGGTATGGGATAGACGACGTGGCAGGTGGGAAGGTGGTAAGTTGTTTTGCCCGCATTACTTTTGGGGATGAGTGATTTTGGGCCGGGAGAGAGCGATATCAATATATTGCATTGGATGTGTGAGGGTTGATCAGATGGCAGACGGGTGATCGCAATATCGCGTCGGCAGAGGGCAAGGGGTTTTGGAGTCTTCATCTATATGCGATGTGCGATTTTGCGATATGCGATTTTGTGATATGCGATCAGATCGCATCGTGGAATAGCATAGCGGACGGTAAGGGGTGAAGGTTTACACAGGCGATAATGCGATATGTGATATGCGATCGCGGAATTGCATCGAAAAATTTTATCGAAAAAGACGAAGGTGGCAGGGTAAAACTAAGATCTACGATTTTCGATCTAGATCGTATAGCGGAAAGTCAAATGAGCATGTTTTTATGGTTTTAAGAGCTCGGGGTTTGGCTATTAATCAACCAGATGTTGATTAATTCCTTTGGGCATGGGGAGGGGGCTCTTAATAAGTTTCAAATAAACTTATTAATTCCCAAAGAACATACTTATGGTTATATTTCAACCAGGGCGGGGATACATATTTATATGGGGATTTTTATTATATTTTTAATACGGGGAGGAAAATAAAGTGGGATTTATATAATAAAATTAGAAGTTAGTATGGATTTCGACTGAAAGAGCCAAGTTTAATGTTAGGAAACTTAGGCTTTAAAGGGGAATAAGCATTTATACAAGAAATATGGCCAGCCCCTAAGTAAAACAGATTCTTACTTAGGCAAACGTTATGGAATGAGATGAGCGATTCAGTGATATTAAACAGATCTTAATATCTCTGTGGGAAATTAGTAAATGATTTGGGGAAACGTTGAAGGGGAGTTAGTCATGCCTTGCTTGCGGTGCTTCAAGGGAATTTGCTTTGCACTTGTGATCGAAGTAAATTTAACACTTTAAAAGACAAAATTTATCACAAGTCTCATTCTACAACATCAAACTACCTACCCAGCCTATTACACCTAGCATTTTTTCTTCTTTTTGATTGGGTCCGTTTGAACTCGCAAATCCTCACTCTCTTCTTTTCTTTTAGCTGCCCTCCTATCTAAGTCTACCCTTATCTCTTCTAGGGACTCAGATTTAGCTGTTGAGCACCCTTGTTTATCTACCTAGCTAATTTCCTGCCAAGATTGAACAGTTTGGACAGGCTTTATTCTCTATTCTAAGACAAGAAATTTAAACCTAGAGAAGCCAAGATTAAGCTGTTTGGCCTTCCCTCAACTGTGACAAAATCATTGTTTGTACACAATGAATTTTTTCAAAAATGGAACAGTAGTGGCATTTGGGCTAGCACACTTTCTTGGCCCTTTGGTTGGGGTTCATTTCTTTCATTTTTCTCTTGGCCATTTCCTTCTTTTTGACCTTTGATTTTTATTTTAGGGCATACCCTCTTTTCATTTTTTAATTTTTTTGATTTTCTTGAAAATATGGAACCTTTGCAGCATGTAAAGGATGAAATATTTGGCACTTTAACAGTCAATCATGAAATATGACACCTATTGGTATAGGAACCTAACAGTGGCTCCACTTGGGGATGGCTTTTCAAATGAAAAGCCAAGAAGAGCAAGTCAGATAGCCTTACATTCAACTCTTGCTGCAATCTGAAAATTCTCTTTGCTGTAAAATACACCAAACTGTATCTCTGTAACACATGTGTTTTTCATAAACTGATTGAAAAAATTGCAGCTCTATCTCTACTGATTTGTTTGAGTGTTTGTCATCAATTTTCATCCCCTTGAGTTTTCTTCTTCTCTTCTTCTAATAAACTCAAAAATCTAATACCAAAAGGTAACACAGTGCCTTGCCTTTTCTCAAATTTGTTGCATATTCCTGCTAACTAATTGCCGTAATAAATTGCAAGAAATAAACATTGTTATGTACAAAATACAGTCCTAACATCTTAACCAATTGGGTCAAAATAATGCTTGAGCATCCGCCCATTGACTGGCCCATCTTCAGATTCTGTAGCATCCAGGCTTCTCAAAAAATAGGTGTTGTTTCCTTGTACAGCCTGAATGATAAAAGGTCCTCTCCATAGGAAATCAAATTTGCCATGTTTTCCTTTGTCTTCTCTCCTGGAATCCCATTTCAGCACTTTGTCTCCAATGAAAAAATATTCTACCTTTGTCCTTTTATCAAACATCTTTTTCAGTTTCTCTTGTAGACCATGACCTCTTTGATAGACTTCCTCTCTAGTCTACTGTAGGTGAATTGTTTGATTGATTCTCCTCTGCATGTCATTGGGTTTTGCTTGTATTTCTTGCAACAACTTTATCACTGGGATTCCCAAAGAAGAAGGGAATCTTGCCTCCATACCATATACCAACTCATATGGGCTTGTTCCAATAGATCTTTTAGTGGTCAATCTGTCTACCCAAAGTGCATTGATAAGCTTTTTATGCCAATTTTTATTATTCTCCTCCAAGATTTTCTTGATGATATTGATTAAGCTCTTGTTGGACGATTCAGCTAAACCATTACCTTGAGGGTATTAGGCTGTGGAGTGACCTAAGGTAATATGGTATTTGTGGCAAAAACTGACATTCTCTTGGATTTGAAAGCAACAACATTGTTTGTTATTATCTTTTCTGGACAACCAAATCTAGATAGGATATTGGTCTCTAGGAATTGCATGATGATTGAGTCATTGGCTTGCCTACAAGGGATGGCCTCTATCCACTTGGTAAAGTAATCTGTGGCTACCAAAATCCATCTATGCTGGCCATAAGATGAAAGGTGGATCTCCCCAATGAAGTCTAAACCCCATTGTTGAAATGGCCTTTCAGTTGAAATGTGTTTGAGGGGCAAGGGCAACAGCTTTTTCTTGGCTTCAAAGATTTGGCATCTATGGCAAGACATTACAAATTTTTTCACATCAGCAAATAGGGAGGGTCAATAAAATCCAGATCTTAGGATTTTATCAGCTATTGATTTCCAATACAAATGTCCACCACAGTCTCCTGCATGAAATTCCTTGAGGACTTTGCCAGTTTCATCCAATGTTAGGAAATTAAGCAAAATACCTTCATGATTTTTCCAAAACAACACATTATCTATGATACAAAACTTTGAAGCTTTCATTTTTAAGAATCTCTTTTTAGTCCTGGATAACCCTGGAGGAGCTTGCAGGTTTAACAATACAAAACATATATTAGTGTACCAAGGGGATTGTAAAAAGGCTTGATTGATCTGTGGAGTCGCCATCTCCTATTCGTTATCCAGTTCGTTGATGTCAAAGGCTTGAAAGTTGGTTTCAGTCATTAATTTGGCTAACCCTTGTCCTTTTATGAGTTTATTTGGCTTGATTTCAATGTCATACTCTAGAATGTTGGCTATCCATTTGCCCCTTTTGCCTTCAATTCCTTCTTGAGTAAGAATATCTTTAACCACTGCATTCGGAACATAGGCAATTATATGAGAGTACAGGATATAAATTCTGAAATCCTTAATGGCTTTTACAAGGGCATAAGCTTGTTTTTCCATGATTTGATACTTCAAAGGGGCATCTCTAAGTGCTTTGCTGAAAAATGCAATGGGCTTCTCACATCCTTGGTCATCTTTTTGCAATAGGACAACAACAATAGTATGCTGAGAAGCAAAGGAAAAGATCATGAAATCTCTATCAAGCTTGGGGGTTGTGAGGATTGGTGTTTTTGTTAGGGCTGTTTTGATGTCCTCAAAGGCTTTCTTGGCTTCCATTGTCCATTTGACTTTAGAATCTTTCTTTAGCATATTGTTCAACAGTCTTATCAACTCAGCCAAATTGGGAATGAACCTTCTTAGGAAATTGATCTTCCCTATAAAAGCTTGCAGTTCTTTGATGTTTCTTGGATGAGGGACTTGGAGGATAGCTTGAATTCTGTCTAGGTCGATCCTAATGCCATATTTTGAAATTATGTGACCTAGGAGTTTGTCTTCTTCTAGGCCAAATAGAGATTTCTTTGGGTTCAATGATATGCCATATTTCTGCAAATTAGGAACACTTGTTTGAGATGTTTTAAATGTTCTTGGTCTGATTTTGAGAAGACAGTGAGATCATCAAGATATATGACTGAGAAATCATGGATCTCTTTGGCAAAGACTATTTCCATTGCTCTTTAAAAAGTGGCCCTTGCATTTTTGAGTCCAAAAGGCATCTTGACATATTTGAAGGTTCCGCAAGGTGTTGTAAAGGCAGTTTTGTCTTGGTCATCTGAGTGGATTAGAATCTGATTAAATCCTGAGAAGCCATCTAACAATGAGATCCTAGCAGCCCCCACTACTCTTTGTAGGATATGATCCATTTTTGGTAAGGGGTAGTGATCTTTGAGAGAGACTTTATTCAAATTTCTCAAGTCAACACAAAGCCTTATCTCTCCAGTTTTCTTTCTAGTGGGCACTAGATTTGAAATCCATTCAAAAAACCTAATGGGTGCAATTATTCTAGCTTGATACATTCTTATGACTTCTTTTTCAATAAGGGGAAGGAGGACTGGATTAATCCTCCTCAGCTTTTGTTTAAAAGGTTTTTGTTTTTCTTTCAAGGGTATTGTATGTTGGATAACAGATGTGTCATAGGATTTGAGATCCTCATAACTCCAAGCAAAAACATCTTGGAACTCTTTAAACAAGTCAATGTATTTTAACTTCTGATCAGTAGGCAATGCTTTGGAGAGTTTTAGCATTTTGGGATTTTCTATAGTTCTAATATTATAGTCCTCAATTTTTGCATTGAGAGGTTGCATCTTTGGCTTTCTAGGAATGTCATTTGAATCAAATATGTCCTCCAAGGGAGTTAAGCCCATGGGAAGGAAATTATCCTTTAGTTCGATTACTTCAGATTTTTCCTCAATAATTTCATTAAAATTTGTTTGTTTCAGCTCTTGTAAATTTGTGCAGTCAAAGGTTGTTGGACGCAAAATCAGATTTGTTGTTTCAGCTGATATGCTTTGCTCACTTTGGTCTGTTTGCTGTTGATCCTCAATGGTGCTTGTGTCAATGTTTATACTTGAGAATTATTCTTTCAAAGTCAAGAAATTATTTATTTGTGTATCATTTTCAAACACTTGGCAGTTTTTTACATTATCTGGGACAACAGGTCTGTGTTTGATTTCAGTAGTGAAGTGGTGGTTGGGGTCAAAAGGCAGTTTACAAGTGCTGGCAAAGGTTGCCAAACTATGTGCATGTAGGTTGTGTTTTCTTGGAATTTTAGTGAGTTGTGATTCCAAGAAGGTATTAAGTTATTCAGTTGCTGCTCCTCTATAAGACCTCAACCTGAGATCATTTGTAACAAAATTTCCCTTCATCTGTTGTATAATCAAATCTGAGTCCCCTAGTATTGAAATCTTAGTTTCCCCTAGACTTCTAATCAGTTTGAGACCCAATAGAAGGGCTTCATATTCGGCCATGTTGTTTGTACATCTAAAATTTAGCCTATATGCATGACCTTGAGCATGGTCATTTTGCATGTTGTGTATCCAAATCCCTGCCCCTACTCCTAACTTATTCACTGACCCATCAAACTCTAAGTACCACAAAATTTCTTGATTGTAACTAGCCTTAAGAGTTTTGGAAATTGTTTTAATAGGCAGATTTGGATTTTGTGAGTCATATGGTATGTCTTTTTTGTTTTTCATATCATTTGTTTCAATAGTTTCTATATTTTTGAGCAACTGGTTTTTCATTTAAGCAAATTTTTTGCTTCAAAGTCAAAGCTTTATCATCATTTGGGGGACACATCTTAGCATTGAACAAGATGAAAGAGTCCATATCAGAATGGACAGAATAGATAGGAAAGTTTTGCGGCTTCTCTTGACTGCTGACCACATATTTCATCAATGTTTCCCTGTACAATCTCTTTGGCTGGACAAAGACTGAGATGGTGGCATAGGACATATCTAACTACAAAGATCCTTGGAGTTTTGCACCCCAAGATCTGGACAAAAGCATACCATACTTAGGTGGGATATCAGCTACCACCACATCCATTAAAATTGTTTTGGATGGATATTGGACTAGAGACACACAGAGATCTTTGATTAGGCTTAGACACATGACCTGGCTAGAATCAAATGAGAACAAGTCTTTGTATGGTCTAGTGATATCAAGGTCCAATTTTTCCATGACAGACTTGGGCATTAGATTGTGGGAAGCTCCTGAATCAAACATTGCATTGTGTAGGACCTTGTCATGAATATTTATACTGACATAGAATGGAGGAACTCCTCCATCTACCATTTTACCATTGACTTCAGGACCGAAAATCAGTTTTGGTTGATCATCAAAAACATTGATTGCATCCTTATTCTTTGGTATTTGTAGTGACCTATTGATTTGTTGTCTGTACACCTCATGTTTGGCCAATTCAGAGAGAGGAATAGCTATTTTCAGCTTCCCAATTTCTATTTCTAAGTTAAAAGGTTTTTCTATCTGAATTTTTACATTATGGACAACAAAATTTTCATTTTCAGTTGAATTTTCAGTGATCTTCTCTTGATTATAAGTGCTGTTATGAGGTACATATGATTTGAAATTATTTTCACGCGGGTGATTCAAATTTTCCTTTGAAGAATGGGATGTGAATGACTGGTTCCTTGAAGGTTGTAGGTCTGATACATCTTCCATAGTGACTTCCTTTGGGTCTGGGTCTGTCTTATCAGAGATTTCTGTCCAGACAACTTTATCTTTTTTTTTCTACGGATGCATGGTATCCTTCAGCTTGGTAGGTTCAGGCACATCTATGGTTCTGCTCCTCAATTTGTACTATTTATGAACCTCATAGACTGTTGCATCATAGCCTTCCCTAAAATCAAATGACTCTCCTGACTTGGTTTGGAATTGATTGATGTTATGGGCTTCTTGGTCATCTTGTGTTAGGAAAATTTGTTGTTCGCTATCTAAACCCATTAAGTTAATGTGAGGGTCCTCTGTCGATTAGCTAGAGGTTGAGGCTTCTACATAATTCTCTCGAAATGGAGGTCTGATATTCTGATCAGGACCAACTCTTCCAGCATTTGGGTTTTGATTTTTTCTAAAATTTGGATTCCTGGCTGTGTTACTTGTTTGACCTTCCCAGGATGATTTCCTTTCAATAGTTTCCACTCTATCTCCTAGTCTGTCCATACCTTTAATGATTGCATCTAGCTTTTGCTCAAATGTAGAAGGCTCTTCCTTGAAAGTTGTTCTTCTTTCAACTCTGGCCCAGTTTCGTTTAGCAATCAAGTTTGCCTCTACACTAACAACTATATTCTGCATGTCTGCTAAGCTTAATGGGGCTCTTTCCCTTAGTTGATATGCCATGTCAGAATCAAATCCATTAGGGAATTTGATCAAGGCAAGGTCAGGAGGAGGTCTAAGGTTTTGAGGAATGGCACTATAGACATTATTGAACCTCGCACAATAGTCTTGAACGGTTTCTTGTGGGCCCCTTTTTAAATTTTCATATTCAGTTAAAATGTGTAAAGGGTATTTCTTCTTTTCCCATCGTTTTAAAAAGGCTTGATATAGGGCCTCAGGGTTGGCTATAGAATTTGTAGCAAGTGTCCTAAACTAGGTCCTTACATCACCAGTTAGACTTTGGACAAAGATCTTCATTCTCACATCATCATCATCAATTTCATAATTTTCAAAATAGTCTTGCATTTTCTTAGTGTGTTGTTGAGCTGTATAGGAACTAGCACCATCAAAATAGGTGATATTACTTTGATAATCTTGAGGCATAGCCCCTGGATTGGCAGGCAACTGCAAAGGAGCATAACCGTTAGCCATATTTACAGGGATAAATGGGACAGCAGGAAGAAGTAAAAGGGCTGGAACAAGGGGGACAAGAGTGGAAATATGGGTAGTGGATGGGGGTGTGGAGAAGGTGTTTTGAGAGGTGGATGAAGAACGAGGAGAAGCAGCAGTAATGTGAGGATGCACTGACACTTTAGAAGGAGTTGGGATATAGTTCTACTGAACTGTTTGAGGGTTTGAATCAACAGATTTTTCTTGTTCTTCTTGTTTCCTAAGGGTCTTAGGGATCAAGTTGGGATTTTCAAAAATAGCTAGAGGATGTGGGTCAGGGTTTGACTTGATGTACCGAGTTTTCTTCTGTGGAGCCAGCTTCTAAATTTGTTTTTGGTGTTTTTCTTGGAATGTTTTACAATCACAGTCGTTCACAATATTCTATGTAGGAGGCTTTGGGCTTTCCTTTAAATATGTTAAAATAGAGGGAATAGATCAAATATTTGGAAGAGCTGTTTAAAGTCGACAGGAATCAGAAATAGCCATTCAGTTCCCCAGCGGAGTCACCAATGATGTTATCACTCAGGTTGTTCCCTAAGCTCCTCAAAGGGAATACGGCCAAGGTAACCACGGACCAATCTTTTGGTTGTAGATTCTATCCAATCTATAGCCAGAGAGGGCTCTCTCTTTATGATTTAACTCAATTTTGGAGTATCTTAGGCTAGTTATGAAGCACAAGTTTCTGTTTGATGTTTGTAAGGTGACATTCAATAGAACAGGACTGCAAAGTGTGAGAAGTTCAGACCATTGGGTTAATGGAGTCAATGATGATTTCTTTGGGAAGAGAAGGGATTACAGAGCAAGATAGTTACTCATGGAACAATATTCAAGATGGAATAAGACGAATTGGGGTCAGGGAATGAAAGGAAATTAAGAATCTTTCATTATGCTAACAGAGGGAAAATGAATGAATATTACCAAGGAGCAGCTAAGAATTCCTTAATTATATTCAGAGTGCAAGAACCAGGGAGACAAGAGAAATAAAGAATTCTTGCCTATGCTAGTCCTGTAGAAAACATAAAAATGACAAGAATTGGACACAGAGTACAACAAAGTAAATTCTGGGTTATTATTTTTTCCTGCAATTTAGAACATGATACTTAGATGATATATAAAACACAAAAATAATAACACAAGAGTTAAAAACACTTATTGATCCATGAGGTAACACGAGAATTCTATAATATATTCTTCTGCCATCAACTCCACAACTAGCATGTTCATCAGCAAAGCATTCCAGCAATCTTTATTCCGAAGGGTTCTCAAAATATACAGCGCAAGTCTAGAATGATGTTCACCAACCAACCCCTAATACATCGCCTGGGGAGGTATTTATATAATAAAATATGTACAACCCATATCTCATAAAAGCTCTGAGATAATATCTAAGTTTAACCTATCGTAAGTTACAAGCAGGGTAGAAATAGATAGCTTATGTTGTCTTGGAGGCTGGCTCCTTCAGGGTTTGGCTTGCAGGTGTCCTTTGTAGCTCTGTGCCGACTATTTGTAATAATTGTTCCTTGACTTCTGATCTGCTTCTCTTAGTCGACTTCGATACTCTTTAATACTGATCTGATTTATCCTTTAATTCTCCACTAATACTCTTTGACTTGTTTGGATCCTCTTTAATGTTCCTCTGATACCCTTTTATTGATGAGCCATCCTTTCTCATAACTGTATAGTAAAATAGAACTGCTAACATGTCCCCTTATTGCCTTTCCCTTCGTGAATCATGTTTCTGATGGTCCACTGGATAGGGAAGCAAGTATCTATGTTGATCCCTTTATTTCTTTTTCTGTGGGCTAGGAAATCCTTTAGCGCTGGCTCGAACAGTATTTAAAAGGAGGATTGTACAATGTTAACTTTGGTTGAGGCTGCGAGCTCGTTGTTTGGAGCTCTTCTGGTCAGAGGCGGTCGAAACGACTGAAGATGTGATCTTGGTCCCTTTTATACCTGGAGCACGCGGGGGCGCTGAGTGAAAAAATATAACAAAATGACCTCTTTACCCCTTTAATTGACAAAAATGACTTTAAGCAGGAGATTTTCGATTTGAAGGACGAATGATATCAGCGGGAGGTACGGGACAGATGACGTGGCAGGTGGGAAGGTGGTAAGATGTTTTTCCTGCACTGCTTTTGGGGATGAGTGATTTCGGGCCGAGAGAGAGCGATATCAATATATGCCATTGGATGTGTGGGGGTTTATCGAATGGCGGATGGGCGATCGCAATATCGTGTCGGCGGAGGGCAAGGAGTTTTGGAGTCTTCATATATATGCGATGTGTGATTTTTCGATATGCGATTTTGCAATATGCGATCAGATCGCATTGCGGAATAGCATAGCGGATGGTAAGGGGTGAAGTTTTACACAGGTGATAATGTGATATGCGATATGCGATCGCAGAATCGCATCGCGAAATTTTATCAGAAAAGACGGAGGTGGCATGGTAAAACTGAGATCTGCGATATGTGATCTAGATCGTATCACGGAAAGTCAAATGAGCATGTTTTTATGGTTATAAGAGCTCGAGGTTTGGTTATTAATCAACTAGATGTTGATTAATTCCTTTGGGCGCGGGGAGGGGGCTCTTAATAAGTTTCAAATAAACTTATTAATTCCCAAAGAACATACTTATGGTTATATTTCAACCAGGGCGGGGATACATATTTATATGGGGATTTTTATTATATTTTTAATATGGGGAGGAAAATAAAGTGGGATTTATATAATAAAGTTAGAAGTTAGTATGGATTTCGACTGAATGTGCCAATTTTAATGTTAGGAAACTTAGGCTTTAAAGGGGAATAAGAATTTATACAAGAAATATGGCTAGCCCCTAAGTAAAACAGATTCTTACTTAGGCAAATGTTATGGAATGAGATGAGCGATTTAGTGATATTAAGCAGATCTTAATATCTCTGGG